>APFE031496166.1:0-21160 GCA_000404065.3 Pinus taeda
GAGCCTGATGCAGGAGCATCCAGCTCACCGTAATTGGGCAGAAATCTAACCAGGTTCAACAGCTCGTGACCGAGTAAATTGTCAAGGTTTTATGGGAATAATTTTTCTTTTTATGTTATTTTACAGAATCAGCAAAAGTTAGATACCTCTTTTATTTTCCAGTTTAGGATTACTGTAGTTTCGATTGTTAATCAAAAGGTAGTTTATGTAATTAGGAAAAATAACCATCAACTGTTCCTACAAGTCTTGGAATTCCAAATGATTATAGTTATGGATAGAAATAGAAGTTATGTAACCATTTTTGTAACAGTTAAACCAACTGCAAGCATCAACTGAAAACAGAGGGCTATAAAGCCAAAATACATGTAACAGAAAGGGGTTCAGTTCAGAAGGGGGAAGCTGAGTGAATTCAGAAATAGAAAATACCAAGCATTCAAAACCAGAGAAGTTACTGTCCATCTAAATTGTCTGTATAAATATGTGTTGATTTTCATTTACATTTTCATCACCTAATGGACTACTGTATCATTATAAATTATTACATTGTCATGGCTACTATGTAAGCATAATTCACAGTCGAATATAAATCAAGCAGATAGAATTTTAACAAATTCTGAGTCACCAAATAAACAGTCACATACTTATTTACGCACGCGGTGGAGCAACATTACAAGTTTACAATGTTCAGTTAACAACGACCAAATAATACAACCAGTCACGCTCACGTTCGAATGCACAGCAACATAAACGACGGACAAACGAATATGCCAAGGTAACAAATAACCATACACTCTTTTTCCATTAAAATTTCATTTCAATTGTCCAGAACAACAGCCTACAACAAAGTCGGTAGGGCCGAGTCAAATTGCATGGAACAGAGACCAGTTTAGACACGATTGAAGCAAATACGATTGAATTACAAAAACCCAGGTCAAAACGAAAAACCCTGAGTTAGGGTTTGTAACAGACCAGCAAGCAGGGTCACGCTGGACTCCGGTACCTTCACATACGGAGTCGAACATAACTAAACTACAGACGAATAACATTACAGTGACCAAATAACTAGACTAGTGGACGGGTCATCCTCAGAACAAAAACCAACATTCACAGATAGAAACGAGTTTCAGGCCTACCCAAAATACAAGCAACCAACACAGCCGAGCATAGGAGAATACGCCAACCAGGTTGCCTATAAGGACCTGCAAGGAGCCAAAGGCAAAATTAGTGTATGGTACAGGAAGAATACAGAGGAGAACAAAACCCTGTAGAGAAAACAACCTGGCAAATGAAATCCTTACCTGGAGGACGCGAAGAGAAGCCATAACTGGAACAGTGAACGAAATTGAGCGACTGGAGAGAAAAGGGGCAAGTTGGGTTAGACCCAGAACAAAGAGAGGGTGGAATTGAAGCATAGAAAGATAATGTACCTGTATTAAATTCGAAGGTGCATTTTGAGAAACCCTGTGCTTCCAACCAACATCAATGCCGCGTCGTGAGAAGGCAGGCAAACCCAGATAATTACCAACAAATCGAACTTGGAATGAAAATCTCAGAGAACCAGTAGCGCATACAGAAACCGCACAATGAAAGCCATATAACAGTGAACAGAGAGACTAAGTTCGAACCACAGCCGAATACGACCAACTGATGTTACAATCATAACTACAAGCAAGCAGAATGACCAGTGAATCTACAAATGCCATAACCAGCAAAGTAGCAGTGTGACTTACCGAGGATTGAGCACGAAACCAGGAAAATAACCTCCATAGCTAGACAGATTTGCTATCGAACAAACGAACAGAATAACCAGAGGCGAAACGAAGGTCTCGTACAGTACCCAGAACCAGTCAAACCACAGCACATTACCCATAAGTTTCGTTACAGAGCCGAAGGAATCATAGCATAACGCAACCATCGTTTTTTCAACGCAGAGCTAACAAAACCCTCGGCGCAACAGAACAATAACCAAAGGAAGGATCGAGAGACCGCGTTAACATTAGGGTTGAGGAGTATACCGAGGCAGGGTACTGTCATTAAGGCCCGCATTTACTACCCAGCTACCACCAACCTACAGAACCGCGGGTAAATATCATACATCCGCCACGTAATCGATCTGATACATAACATAAAGCACAAAGCGTCGCCAAGTGGGCTGGGTTCCATCACAATCTTTCTAGGAAAATGGGTCAGAATCAAATCATGCATGAAGGAAGTAAAAAGGAAATTTGAGTAGAGAGTTTAGACAATTTTAACAAGTTGGAGATGGACAACAAGATGTGAGTTCGTTGTTGAAAAAGAGAAAAAACCATGTTGTTTATGAAAACCGCTATGTGGGGGCTTAGTTTATGTTGAGAATTAGGGTGTGTGCCTATGATTGTTAATTTGGCTATATTTAAGTGTTTCTTGTTGAGGAAATTGCTCAAGTTCCTTGAGAATGTTAATGTAAGAACTCCCAAAACAACTGAGAATTTTTGGAGTCCCCAATTGTGAGATTTCCTAGTTGACCATGCACTAGATCCCTGAAGGGAAGTGGGATAGCTTGAAGGACTGCATGGAAGAAAAGGGGATCCCATTTCCTAGGATGTGTAGGTTCAAGGGAAAGAGAGTTGGTGGATTGGAATTGCTATTGGAGTAAAAATCTTGGTTTTGGGCTATTGTGTGTGGATAATGGAAAACCAAGAGAGATAGACCTTTTTTTGGACTCGTAACTCCATCTTGAGGGTGGCTTGCTATCGAGAGAAATAGAACAATAAGCCTATGGTTGGGAGGAACGTCTCCTTTTATGTAGTAGTCAATTCTTCCATTAAAAGATGAGTTTTGTATTATATTTTACTATGTTAATTACATTGTGTAAAATTTTTACTTAAATGTTGTTTTGTTTGCTTGAGTGAAGTGCACTTCTAAATTTTAAATTTGTTGTTAGATGCATGAGAAAAAATCAGGCATGTTGTTTGTATGAATTTTGTTTCGACTAGAGAATTTGATTTAAAATTTAGCAGGAGGGGTATTTTATATGTGCTATGAGAGCACTAGGTTGCAATGTCAACGATGCACGTGTTTTCTATAGTTCTGACCTCGCTAGATTAGGTGAAAATTAAGTTTCCCCAATAGAAATATGTGGGTTGAACTCCCCCAAATTCATTTTTTGTCAAATTATTAGCACAAGCGAAAAATTCATGAAATGGAAGGGGATGAACATGGCTTAGGAGGGAAATTTCATGGATTCTATGGTAGTCACAAACTTTATTTTTTTGGAAAATGGATAAGGTAGTGAAAAATCCACAACATAACCTTTGTCACCATAGCTAAAAATTACTAGTGATAAAGAATATATCACCAAAGATAAAAAATAGAAACAATAAAGAATGTGCCTCCAAACATAAAAATAAAAAAATCTTAATAATAAACAATATATTTCCATAGATAAAAATCATGGGTGATACAATGTGAATTGCCACGGATTTTTTTATTTTTTTTTTGTGGGTGATACAATGTGTATCACCAAGGGAAAATTTTGTGGGTAATATTAAGATGTATTTATAAATAGAAATTTCCTGAGAATACAAAGCCATTGCAAGAAAAAAAGAAGGAAAATGGTACTATTGAGCAAGGGAGGTTGCATATATCTCGAGAGAGTGCCTATATAATTATATGGAGGCACATTTGGAAGTGTAACCAAATAGCAATGAAAAAAATGACAATTTTATAAAAATAGGGCACTATTGATGAATAGGGGAACCCCTAAGGATAGAGTGCTATGTCAAGGGATTATTGACGATATGAATAGATGCTATGTGAAGATAGATAAGCTTTATTGCATTTTTTATTTCAAGGATTGACCATAAATGAATGATGAAAGGTAAGGAAGATGTTTCCATATAGAAAGAATTTATGAATATTGGGACCAATGCACCTCATTAATAGGTGCAACCAAAAATAGAACAAGAATGAAACAAACTAATAGGTGAAGAATGAAATTAATATCCACATTGAGATAAGTAATTAATCCAAAAATGGATCCTGGATAAACCTCTAAGTATAAAAGACTTCATATAAGAGGTAAAAGGTGCCAAATGGCACAAATCCTTTGTAAATCAGAGGAAAATGAAAATCGGAGGCTACTCTTGGAAATAGTCTCATTGCAGAGATCTCCTCATTCTGAATCCAACACAACTTGAATGGGCAGAATCAGACTTCAGATGAAGGAGTTATCATAAAAAGAAGTTCCCCTTTGTTCCTTGGGAAAGAGGAAAAAATCTGAAGAAATAAGGCTTATCGGAGGCCTGAACAGTGAGTGAACAGGAGAGGTCGGATCTGGCCGATCAAAGAATTAGATCCGATTGGCATATTGCATCGACAGTGATAGGTGGAGGCAATCAGAGGCATAACATGCAATGGGATCGAGCTGATCTGATACCGCGATCACCGATATCGGCGAATTGCAATTGGCGCTAGCATACACCATACTATATGGGAAAGACCTCGAGCTTGTGCAATCTACAATTGCGACTTGTCGCATCACAGTATCGCGTCGGCACATTACAATGGAGCGGGGCCAATATATATATATATATCTGCATGATGCGATAGCCGGACCCGATGGAGATATGGGTGATATCTAATAAAATTTGAGATCCGTAAAACGACCATTTTATATATATTTTGCATATTTCATTTAGTAAACGAAATATGAAAGGAAGTGCTCGATGCAATATTGCGGACCCGAAAGGCCTTATTAATGCTGTTACATATAATTTCAAGTCCGGTAAGCGGGATTTTCAACGTTTTTTTATGTATTTTCAATACAAAGGGAAATAGTGATATAAGCGAGACTTGCAACGTTTTAATGCAATTATAAAAATACAAAGGGGCAGGCCCTTGCGACATGCAATGGTGACTCATAGGCGGACACGATAATGTTATAGAGTGCAGTTATGAAAATTTGAAGTCTGGAATAATGTTTTCTACGGATTTTCCCGTGTTTTACAATGTTCTCTATGTAAACAGGGAACGACTGTTTCTAAGGATTCCAAGCGCCGATAGTCC
This sequence comes from Pinus taeda, assembly GCA_000404065.3. Classification (NCBI taxonomy): domain Eukaryota; kingdom Viridiplantae; phylum Streptophyta; class Pinopsida; order Pinales; family Pinaceae; genus Pinus; species Pinus taeda. The sequence goes on from APFE031496166.1 coordinate 5,047, forward strand.
CCTTCTGTTACAGTATAGGTGGCGTCCATCCCTAAGGGCATTTAGTAATGATTTCTAATGCTCAGGGATGGGATTTGAGCAGACTGTGGTGGGAAGACGAAGAACGCAAAAGGGAAAACAAACGGACAATGCCGATTTGGATTAAAAGCCATAGAACAACAGAAACAAGGGGGTTGTTTATGGCTGCTGAGTTTTAGTTGGTTGTTGAGGTTGTTGTTGTTGATTGTTTATTACTGATAGTGAAGCCAAAGCAGGAAGCTGAGGTGAAGGAGGCAGCACAGAAGAAAAAGAGCAGCCAAGGGAGTCACTTGGAAGCCGAGTGAAAAACCAAGAGGGTTGTAAACTGATAGAGGGTAGAAATAAGCCAGAGTCAAAGAGCCAGAGCCAGAGCTAGAGTCGAAGAGCCAGAGTCAGAGCCAAAGAGCCAGAACCAAGAGCCAAGAGCCAGAGCTTCAAGAGACAAGGGATAATGGTGTTTGAACCCACTATTTCTATGTAGAACAATAGGAATTGAGGCAAGAGCTTGTAAAAAAAAGGACTTATGCCATAATCCCAGAGAGCCTAGTTAAGTTGACTAGAGCTCACGGAGATGTAGCTCAAGAGTTGTGGATGAACTCCTAATTAATTTGTTGTCTTATGTGTTTGTTTTTACTGCTGCATTATTCATTGTTATATGCATTTATATATCAATTTAAGCACATTCACATATAAGCACAAACAACATATTTTAAAACATATAATCAGTTTAAAACAAATACTAGCATAGACCCATGTTCTCAAGCATTATTTAATTCCACATTAGTTGATCAATAAAACTTGAGAAAATTTAAAGCTTTGGAAGGAGAAAACCATTTGCTCATTCCACCCCCATAAGACATCACTCCACTAGAAAGAAGCATTTCCACCCTCTAAAAATAAATTTCTTACCAACAAAGTCAGTCATTTCACCTCCTCGTTGCGCTTCTGGCAACCTTGCCACGCTTCTAGAAAAGGATCAAAATCATCCATTGCAGAGGTTTTCTTCATCAAATTATAGGTCCAAAAAATCATCAATAAGTAAGTGAACTTCATTCACTCCTCCTTCATCCTTCCTTTCATCATTTTGCTCAACAAGAGTCAGTGAATCACCCTATCCTAGGGTTTTGCTGCATTTTTGGTCTCCTAATCATTTTGCATCCTTTTTTGTGGTAAAACCATAATTTTTATACTCAAACACCCTCCCTTATCCTCCATATACCTTCCTTGACCTTTTCCCATGCCCATTCCCCTCATTTCCCTCACCTTCCCACAAACCCTAGCCTATTGCTACACTTTTGACACTTTCTTAGGCTAGGACTATGTTTTGGTCATTTTCACACCTTCCCCTCACTGTTTTCAAGAATTTCCACTTCCTTACACTCCCTAACATCTATCCTAATCCCCTAAAATTTTCCCATAAATTTACACACTCCCTAACCCCTCCTTCCCATTCCTTCAACAAGACAGTCCCAAATCTCCTATTTTCCCAAGAATAAACCCTAATTTTTCCTCCTAGGGAGCTAGGGTTTCACCATGGAAGCAAAGACCACACACACTGACAATAAAAAGTATAAATGAGGGAAAATAATCAAGTTCAGCCCACCAAAGTCCAAGAAATCATGGCTTCATCTTTCATTGGGAAAGCCTTTAAGGATATGGGTTGTCTAGGTTTTTGTGAAAAGGTTCAAGATGTAGGCTGCCATGCCAAGTTGAAAAGCCTCTTTGCCACTAATTTCAGGAGGGACAAAGCCAACATAGTAGGGATAGACTTTATAGTATCAACAGAGGTGATTGGCATCATTTTTAGAGTTTCGTGATCATTTGCTAGGGTTTACATTGCACACAGGGACAATTCTACTTCAAAATTATTTTCTGAAGTAAGGAATATTAATTTGACAAAATTGAAAGAGGTTTTTGTCAATAATATACCAAGGAACAAAAACCTCCTTCAGTTTATACACAAGTGTTATTAATTGGTATAAATGCCCAAAATATAGTTGTTATAGGAGAGTTGTTGCACTTCTAGAGTAGTCTTGGGAGATTGAACTTTTAGGTATCTTAGAGCATGTGTTTGCAGTGCTTGATGACTCTATTGTGTATAATACATCCTAAGATTTTCAACCATGCCCCTTTCAACCAAAAAATCCTCTGGTAAGGCCTCCAAATCACTCTCCAAACTTTTCATTGCGCTTTTACTTCAAACTTTGATTTTGAACAAACGGAAATGTATTTTTGAAAACTGGAAGATGTTTTTGTTCATAACATACCAAAGAACAAAAACCTCTCTCAGTTTTGTAACAATTTTTATGGTTAGAGATATATTTCTCCATCTTTGAGCCCTATTTTTGCAGAAAACCCATAATTTTTGGAAATTTCAGTTAGCCAAAAGCGCAGCACCCTCGTGCTGCGCTTTTCCCTAGGGCCTCCAAATGATAATTTTTTATTATTCTTGGATATATTATCACCTACACCTATCATCTATGCCACTTGTGTGCCATGTTAGCCTTCAGTTTGGAAGAAAACGACCAAAAAACCACTTTCTGCCACTGTTTTCACCCTGGCGCTGCGCTTTTAGAGTGACCTTGGGAGAATCCATTTTTCTCATCCTTGGAGAGGCCATTTTGCATGCTTAAGGATTCTATGGAGGACTATAAATCCTAACGTTTCCAAAGATGCCTTCATATCAGAATTTGGAGCATGGGAAGTCACTTAAAACTGTCCTCCAAGTTGGCGTTGCACTTTTCCCAGAATTCGCTGCGCTTTTCCCAGGAAGACAAGAATTCAAATTTTCTCCAATCAAAGTCAAATATGTTGTTCAAATTACTCCTCCCAGGGAAATCATGTGATGTAATTAAATGTGAATTATTTGGACAACGTAAATTTCATGTAGATTCATGCTTACTTATGTTTGTAAAGTCAAAATGAATCAGTTGGTTTAATTAGGGAGTTTGTTTTTAACTTCCCTAGGTTTAGGTTTGGTTGGAGATATTCTTGTAAAAATTTCCGATCATGATGGATTCAACCCTTGAGAGGGGGAAAGAGTTGTTTTGGTCTCTATCTACCCAAATCAAACTGAATGTAAGGGTTGGATGTTGTTTAGTCAAAGCTTTGTGGAGCTAGTGTACTTGTGATTATTTGCATGGGTAATATACAGGGGTTGCAACTATTATAGTGGGATTCACGTGGCATGTTCATTAGCAATATTTTTTATTCTATTATTGTCAGTATGAATGTATTGTCCTCTCTACTTCCATCTTAATTCTTTCTTGTGATTGTTTCATAAGTATTAAACAGAATTCATATGTTTATGCTTTGTTTTGTTGAAACTCTCATATTTTTGTTACATTTTCCTTTGATAAAAATGAATTCATGAAACTCATGCTCATTTTGAAACCTTACTTTTCTACCCTATCCGCCATGACAAAAAAAAAATGCTAACTGAACCTGCCTACCTTGCCCCATTATATCTCTGCAAACTCATCTTTTGGAAACCTTGACCTAGCCCCCTAGACCTAGACCATCATCCAACAAAAACCCTAAAATCAAAAACCCCAAATTGAGATGAACTATATAGCCTAAAATTCATTCTTGCACCAGTCAAATCCTTGGTTGTTACCATAGAGAGAGCCCTTTCTGGTTTGGTAGGACTAGCTTCCAAACTAAAAGATTGGTTTGAGGTTACCTCCGTTGGTCTCCTTTCTCAACCTTGGGACACTGTTGAGGCTAACAACAGGCACTAAAAAACTGTGGCCTGTATAATTTTTTCACAATTCCAGGCATGAAGGCCCAGCTAGACTTGTTGGAATGGATGGTGAGAAAGTGGAATGTACAGGAAGAATGATTTGTGATTCGAGACCATAGATTCACTATCGATGTCGATGACATTCATTTCTTGTCTGGGCTCCCACGCCATGGAGAGGATATTTGTATGTATGGATATAGAAGAGGTGGTGAAACAACTACCACCTATCTAGTGCAACATTGCTTTCGAGGGGCTGCTATCAAAGATAGGGGAATTGACATCAAAACCATTGAGAGGCTTCCTTTGAGACCTATTAGCTTCACTGTTGCATGACTATGTGGATGTGCAACTCTTCACTTGCTTACTAAGGCTCAGATGTAAATCTTCGTAGAGTGCTTGTAACCTACAATATTCAACTAGTGTGAAGGGGTAGTTTCGAACCTGAAAGGGAAACTAACTAGAGTGAAAACTGGCACACTCAAGAATTTTGGGTATGGTGCCTTTGTTATCTTGTTTTCTCTAGAGAGGACCCCCCTTCTCGCTCCATAGGTAACCATAGATGGAGGAGGACCGCGAGATTCTCACATTTTGAAGTGGGTCACACCGATGGCACGCCGAGGAGGTGGTGAAGGCCCAACGATTCAGTATACTCGTGATTTCTTTGGATGGTTGGAAAGTCAAATTATCATGATTGAAGACTTTCCATATGTAGGCATGGATTACAAAGGTGATCTAGATATGCGACTACCAGATGGAATGTAGTGGGGTGACCTAGGTAAAAACTTCACATTTTGGTTGTTTTGAAGTTTTTAATTTTTTAATTTTTCGGCATCCAAAGCTAACAATTTGAAATGATCGTGCAGATGTGGGCCCGGTGAGACCAGCAGGACTACACAGATTTGATAGGCGCGATGAGCAGCCAACATCTCCCGCAGTACAGAACCCCGACACAGCAGAGGAATTGGCTGAGCTGGAGCACAACCTTGAGAGTTTCATGAGTTTAGACATCCAGGATGTTGGGTTTGATGACTTGCCTCTTCACTATCATAGGCACACCATAGGAGTTCCTAAACGAATATCTCGCACTATTGTCTGCTACCATGATCATCGTGTGTATCTACTAGTCTTAGGGCTAGATTTTGTTTTTTGATTATGTATTAGCATGTTCAGATAATAAAGGCCATGAGGCTTGGATGGATGGCACTTTTGTAAAAACCACACTTTTTACAAACATTTTAACTAATGAAAACTATTACTTCTATCTCAGTCTATCTTGTACAAAATATAGATTAATATTGTTTTTGCTTTCTTGCATATGTTTACAAATGCCAATGCATCAGTAATCAAATGTAACGCAAGATAAATAGGAAAAGTAGTAGAAAATTGTAAAAATATGCTAAAATGTTTTTGCACACAAAACATAATTACAATGTACCCATGGAGAGGCACATGCCCCCCAATATTTGTTTGATCTGCTTAAGTAAACGGTAAATTACGATTAGGCAAATAAAATAAAGGTTTATTGATAAAATCACATAAAAGACTCTGTTTAAACATGGACTTGTTTCATTTTTTAATGAGCTTCGAATAGAACTATGCTCATGATTTTCAAAAATTGGTTTTATTTTTATGCGAGCTTGAAACAAAAATAACTATGCTCAGAGTTTATTTCATTTTTTAGCGAGGTTGACATAACAAAAGAGCCATCCTCAGAGGAAATTTATTTAATTTTTTAATGAGGTTGACATAGTAAAAGAACTATCCTCACAGTTAATTGTTTCATTTTTTAATGAGGTTGACACAATAAAAGAAGCTTCCTCTCAGGCACTTGTTTCATTTTTAACGAGCTTGACACAGTAAAATAACCATCCTTAGGGGTATTCGCTTCATTTTAAACGAGGTTGACATAATAAAGGAACTATCCTCATTGGTATTTGTTTCATTTTTTCAACGAGGTTGACACAGTAAAACAACCATCCTCAAGGGGTGATTCATCTTTATGCAAGCTTGAAACAAAAATAACTATGCTCTTAGGAACCTATTTCATCTTTTATGAGGTTGAAACTATAAAAGAACTATCCTCTTTGTAATTTGTTTCATTTTTTAATGAGTTGACATAGTAAAAGAACCATCCTCATGGTGACCTGGATCATGTCTTCCATTTGGAAGAAACACATGCCAAGGTATGTTTCCTGACCATGGCTTCCAAGATATCTTCATCAGAAGGAAGAATAGCTCTCTGGAAAGAAGACATATGAAGAGAATAAATAGGGGTAAGAAAATCCATTTCAAATTCCCCCACTATATTTTGTCACACCTCCTACAATTCCTTGTGTCATGCCCCAAAGTGCCAAAACCTTGACAACTATGCAGTGTACCCATCCTGATATGCAGTCCAGATCCTCCCTGAAGAACTAATGAAAAGTTTCTTTGAGCCTTTCCTGAGAAAAATGAGCTCAAAACCCTAATTTTTGGGTCAACGCGACTGTGACATTGCCCTCTCGCGCTGATGGCAGGTTGCACCATATGGGCCTCGTGCTGCTAGCGTGACTTTTCCCTGGATGCTCGCATTGAACCCCAAAGTGGAGGAGAAGCTTCCCGATCTAGAAGCTTCCAGAATGGCGATCTGGATGATGTTTGTTGTGGATGTGGTATAATTCTCTCAATATTACCCTTTGATCTTATCCCTATGAGCTTCCTCCTTGAGATGAGGACCTTCCCCTATCTTTGGTGAGATCCTAACTCCCTCTCCCTGCCTATAAATTCATCCCCCTCCATTCCCAAATGGTTGGTCTCTGATTATTTGCACCCTTATGATGAGATAGTGCCTACATGCTATTCACTTTGGCTTGGAGAAGGAGTGCTTAGAGAGCTTGAGATTGGACTTGGACATTCACTCAAGGAAGGCTACTAACATCAAGGCCTGGCTTGTATTCTTCCTCTTTTGTTTATTCATATCTACAACTGATGGTTCACTTTCCATAAATATTTGTGTCAATGCTTCATTTATCTTAATGCTCCTTGATTTGTTAAGTGGATTACATTTGATTATGCATGTTGCACTTTTATGCTTTGTTGTGTCTTTGGCCTCTTGTGCAGGTATTCAAACACTATAAGTAGCAAGGAATGAGCCTGAGGAGCAAGTGATCAAGATCTTCAACAAAGGAGTGCATTATAGCATCAGAGTGAGGTCGGTCTCCTTCCTCTTCTCTTATTTCGATTGTAACCTAGGAAAATGTCTTATAGATTGTCTCATTTGTTGCTAGTCCCACTCATTGGGCTAGAGGGATTGTTTCTGTCCGTGGAGAGGATTTACCTACTCAACACCCCATAAGGTTCCCTATGTCAATTACTATATCTAAGTCATAAGAATTTGAGTAAACAGTGAGAGGCTCGCTTGGATCAGTAACTCAAAACATGGGACTATTTGCCACATAGTTAACCTGTGGCGGGGTAGATATCAGTTATAGATACAGAACAATCAGTGATGTCGGATGGCTGGTAGTCAAATCAAGATCAATGAATGAAAGCTGGTCAATATTCACAATGTTTCCATTGTGAGTAAAATACATCACGTGAAAGAGTGTTGATATGACAACTTTCATGGCATAGACATAGTCTTTGCCAAGGAGCAAATTGAAATCCAAGGGGCCTTTGACTACCATAAGATTGATACAAACAATTTTACCTTCCAGAGTAATAGGTAAATTATGAGGGATCCCTAAAGGTTCACTAATGATCTTGTTAAAAGCTAAAATATTATGTGTAACAAGAACAAGCTTATGGGAACCTAAAGCTTTCCAAGCCAATGAGGATAAAACACAGACATAAGCACCTTCATCTACATTTGTGTGTTGTACATTCTTACCATAAACTTTCACAGTGATTTGGAGAGGGGTGGAAGAAGGAAGACGAGGTCCTGTCAGCGTACTCCAACCAAATGAAATAACCTTGTTATTTGGAGGGGGATCAACGAAAATAGGTGAAATATACCCATGTTTAGAAGAATCTATAGTAACAAGAAGAACTCGAGCGGTATTATTTTCATTTTATAAAGGGAGAGTGGGATCAACTAAAGATGGTATCGAGTTGACCACTTGATCAACCAATGGCTCATCAACCTGAGTGATATGTGTTTCACTTTCTAATGGAAGAGTGGGATTGACTGTAATTGGAATTAGATCAATCACTTCGTCAACTAACGGTAGGTTGGGAGAAGTTTAGGTAACCAGTTGGAAGTTGTTGTTGTGGAACAATAAGTTTTTCCAACAATTTTGAGGCTTTGTCCATATGAGGGAAAATGTGACTATGATGAATCCCTTTGCATAACCTACAAGGAAACCTAACTTTACCCTTTTTCCTAGGAACCTCACAATTACTAGTTGATGGATCAACAATAGGTTGATAAGAATGTTCTAACCATACTTCCAAGACCTTAGGGATACCGGGACAATTAATAAGGAAGTGGTCACCCTTACAAAGCTTGCAAGGGTATATGGGATTGTGATGCATGTTGGAAGTTTCCTCAACATTACCATTACCTACAACGATGGTTGGTTGGTTGACATCCTTCTTATCTTGCTTCTTTGTCTTCTTCTTCCCTTTCTTCTTCTTCTTAGTCACTTCGTTACTTGCATCAAGACTTTAACCAAGCGAAGAAGAGGAATGGGAGGAGGACATGTTGGGTGAAGAAGGTAAAGGGTCAACATGAGGTTGGTGATGTTGAGATGATAAACTCATTTGAGGTGAAAAACTTGGTTGAGGTGGAATAGTTTGGGTACTTGGGATCAAAGACGTTGAAAACAACCACACCGGTAAACTTATCGTGAATCTGGGAAGCGACAACGTAGCCATATAAGGAGGAACAACATTTGCAAAGTCAGGGAGAGGATTAGGATTCCCATTAAAAGGGGGTTATTTATCAATAACTTCTGGAATTGTTGCCATTAGATTCAACTTAGATAAATTTATTATCAATATTAATAATTGAAAATAACAATCCACAACTAATGTTTGTAAAAAGTAAAAACAAGCAAATAACATGTGCTAGTAAATCTAAGGAATCAAACCATGCAAACAAGATTTTCACAGTGAAATCACTAGTTGGTGATGAAACCCAACATTGCAGCGATCAATGTGAAAAGTGGCTAAAGATAGAGCGGGTGGAACTAGTTATGCTGACAACCTCCTTAATATACACAATCTGGTGCAAGTAAACTTCATGTATGCCATCTTGAATAAGGAATACCCTCCAAAAATGTCCAAGTGATTCAAGCCAACGTCTGTTCCAGGTACAACAGAGATTGCCCCTTTGACGTCACCTCGAGTAATAGCCCTAAGATTATGGTCTCTAAGGTTACCACGTAAAACAATTTAACCTAGGGGATAGTCGTAGATTAGACGTACATGCAAGGGCAAAGTAACAAAGCTCAATCCCCTTGAAAGTTCCTCAACATGGTTAGTCCGAGGTTTACTTCCAAGTGACTCCCAAGTACCTTTCGACACCATTTTTAATACATGTAAAACACTCTACCATAAGCAATGAAATGGGGTTCATCACTCCATTGGGTCTGATATGATCTCATACTTAACTCACTTGTAAGCGGAGCTTCCCATATCCAAATTGCAATAAAGTATTTACTCCCTATCGCAAGATGTTAATGTTTGTGTGGAACTTTGAAAAATTAACTCACTTCCCTAATCCAAATCCTTACAACTTGATCTAATGTACGTGGAAGAGAGCCCTAAAATAATAATAAAATTCTAAATTTATTTTATTAGTGCTATTTTTACAAGATGTTACTTACTCGCAGGGTAAATAGATGTGAAAGTGATGGTGTTATGACTTGACTCAAAACCTAATGCAATCGAACATGATATTGCAATCTTTTCATTTTGATGAATTGTAACTAAAATAAGGGAAGATGTTTCATTAACTTTTCAAAAAATATAAGAATCGATGAATCATTTCCAACATACACATCAAAGAGAATGCAAAATACACGATTCTTGGCTCTTCTTCGAGAAATGCAACCTAAGTTCCTCAAAATATAAGTTACAAGAAGCAAAAATTTGATCTTGTCGACTTCTTACATACTAAAAAAGAATCAATGAATTCTTCCTTCAACATACACAAGCTATAATTTCAATTTGACATAATGAGTTGCAAACCACTGCAAGCAGAAGATTGTGTTGTCTTATAGAGAAAAATAATCAGTAATCACTCTGGAAAAACAACAAACTCTCAATCACATGTGCTCTCTTGAAAAGCCCTAAATTTTTCTAACACTAATGACACTTTGCAATCGAGAAAACAAAGTACCTAATCTGATGCTTTGAAATAAAAAACAAAATCAAACTATCTCATCAATGACTAGTCCTTCCATTGATTAATCAGTAATTCACCAGATGAAACTTCGAACACTAATTTGCAAAAGTAAATAATTTTTCAAAAGGCAACCCAGAAAGTCAAATCAAAATAAAAAGGAGATTTCCAAAAAGTAAACAAGTGTAATTAAACAGGAAAAACAAAAATTTATGGACTTGACGAAGAGAAAACTGAAATTTTCAAAAATTTTAGGTATGTGCACAGGCAATAGATCAATCTAGTGCACATACTCATTGTTGTAAAGGAAAAAGTGTGCAGAAATATGCTTTGTGCCTAATGATAAAGTGCACACACTAGGAATTTTTTAGAAAAAATAAAAACAAGTCAAATAAATCATAATGTCCATAATTTTAGTATTTTCCAAACACTCGGAGAGGGCTATGACAAAAGGATCAAAGGTCAAAACAAAGATAAAGATGGAGAGTGAGACGCTCCCCAGCAGAGTCACAAATTTGTTATGCAGACTAATCCCTCTCACGAACAAGATGGATCTCCCTAGACCTTAAAGAAATCTAGTAACAAGCAAGAAAGGACCGCTACTTGTCCTTAGCTTATGATTGATTGAAACAAACCATATCAAAGAGATCATTTGCTGTTTAATTGAAGTGCCTATTGAAGTCCTTTCCAGTGCCTTCGACAATTAACCTCCCTTTGATTCTTTAGAGACCATTCAAATGCTTTCCACAACTTCTCCCTGATGTCTTGAAGGAGATATGCATAGGCAGAAACACATAAAGGATAAAAGCATATAGTATGTAGAATGAAAGATAAATGAACTACTTAACTCAACATATATCATAAATTGAATCAATAACCAATCATAACCTATGTGAGTGATCAAGGAATCCCATAAATAATATAAGAAAATACATAACTAGGAAATAACAGCTGCTTTTTATTAAATAAAATGGAGAACAAACTTACAACCTCGAAACCTTGATGTTACAAGCCTCTTCTCACAATCTCCAACCCTCTCCTTGGATGAAAAACCTCCTAGCCCTATTTCTGTAGCATAAGCCTACCTTCAATGGTCCTCTCCAATCCTTTGGTCTGTGTTTGATTTATAGGCCAAGAGGAGGAGGTTTGGGATCCTCTTCCTAAGGGATGAGATCCACAAATGGTGGGATAAGGGATCCACAAAGAGAGGGAAGTAACTCCATGATGGAAGGGATCATGCTTGAGTAGGAATCCATTCAAAGTTGTTAGTTGGGAAAGATTTGACTAACAAAGCTTCTAGACTTTACTTTTTATTTTTTACTTGCATTAAGTCATGTGTGCAGGCCATAGTGTAAGGCATAGTACACTTTTGTGCAGTTTCTAATGGTCTCTTCTGCGTATGTGCAGAAATGGACTAGGAACTACACAACAAGCCAAAAATAGGTTTTTGAGCCTTGAGATTCAGGAAGTTCACTCTGTTTGGGATTGTTTGGGTTCTTGCAGGGGGATGCTTTGGAGAACTTTGATGGATAGTGGAAGATCCAAACGGACGGTCATTTTCCTAATGTGACAAAATGACGTGTGACAGATGATGATTTGAATTTGAGATCCATGTATTCCACTTTGTGAGAGGATCATTGTATGCCATTTTATGTGAGAGATTGTTCCTTTGTCATGTTGGAGGAGAGATTTTATGAGTTAGAGTTATAGGAGAACGTTTCATGGAGAGACATGACTCTAGATAAGGGGGTTTCATCCTTGTATTAACGTAAACTACATCATGTAATCATCGTCTCCTTGCAACAACTAATGAGGTTGCCTCCCCACTCTTGACCACGAGCCCGGAGATGTAGTCCATACTAGACGAATTATGTTATCATATCGTGTGTTTATGTTTGCTTCATGATTATTTGTTCCTTGTTTCATGTTTATGGTTTGTTAAAATTGTTTAGAATATGCATTTCTCATGATTTCACAAGAAAATTTAAGTGTAGATAAAAGGTCCTGTATGATGGGGATTTTTGTTTGAAAGCATTCACAAAAAAATCCCAGATCAAGTGGTATTAGAGTGGTCTGACCTTTTTGCCAGAGATTGTCAATTGAATGTGCAACAAGAAGGGAAATGGAAAATAACAAAGATCTCTATGACTCCTTCTACAAGAGGGCAAACATGTTAGATATAATGTATGCAAATTATGAGGATAAAATGGAAAAAAAGAAAGGAGGAAGAGTTAGCATAGGACGATGTTCCATCTCCATCTTCGAGTGAATATTCTTCTTCTCATAATTCAAATGAAGAGATCAACTAGAGCCTTCAAGCAAAGAATTTTGATTGAGGAGAATTTTACAAGAAGCAGATACTGCAGCTTCAATTACAAGCCACAGAAGAGGCCTGAGAAAGGTTGAAGTGTAATGAAGGATTAGCGAAGCCATCATCACCTACTTCAGAATCAACAACTGAGGTAAACAGTGTTCATAAATCTTCAATTTCATTTTCACATGATGTTATTTCTTTTGGAAGCATGGATGTACCCATTTCAGGAACCGACATGAGACTCCTTACTAAGATGGGGTATAAGGGAAGAGGACTTGGTGTTAATGGCCAAGGAATTACTCAACCATTGGAGGTTATACAGAGACCTCAATTTTCAAGATTGGGATACATTGAAGGAGAGTGTTTGAAGGCAATAAAAGCAAGGGGTTCTTCACACAAAGAGGATCTTGTAAGCACATCACAATCTTCTCATGACAGTGAGCATAATAGAGGAAGAGCTAAATAAATTTCTTCTCACCAGATTCGCACCAGAGACAACCATACAAGGTATAAAAGGGATCAATATTCTAATGTTCCTTTTGATTACAAGAACATTGTTAATGATGAACACAAGTTGTGGCATAGAAAACCATGTACCTTTTGTGGATTGTTATTTGCCAGGTGTTGGAAAATAATGGCAACAAGAAAGAGGACATGACATGAATACCCTTCTCCACATCCAGAAAGGAAGAATGTCATGAAAGTATGGAGGAAGAAGAATTTTTGCAGTCACTGCAATATACATGGACATCAGAGAGCTACATGTTGGGAGCTCCATCCACATCAATGACTGAAGGACCAAAAAGAACCTATCAATAAAGCAAATCAACAAGAAATCCAACTACAGAAAGAGATCCCATCAACTTGGTTGGGTGAGAGATGGGTAGAATTTTTAAGTAGTTGAATATGGCCACCTTTTTTTAAATCACATGTTGTGAAATGATTGTAAAAGTGATGAAGTGTTTTCCATCACTTATGAATAGAACATGGTGATAATTTTTGGCCCCTTTTGTTGATAGTTGGGGTATTGGTTTCTGTTATGAGTCTGATGTAAACTTGACCAAAGAATGTGTTATAAACTTTTGGAAAGTATGGGGATTTCTTGGGTCGTGATAGGCCTTGTAAAAGAAAATGTGTTTTGTAAGTTATACTACGATTTTGCATAGAGTACAAGTGTCGATTCATCACTTATGGCTTTGAAATACAAAGGTGATCCGGGAGGAATCTTCAGTTGCTCCAAGTTCAAAGGTTTCAGTTGTTCCCAAGCGGTAGAGCCCTCGTTCTGAATCTGATAGTACTTTCGGTTTCTCATTTGGTCTCCAAATGAAGGGAAAATGTCCGTCAAAGTTTAGGTGTCGAAGGGGCCTTCCTAGTCATGTGGCAATTCCGCAGCTTGACACGTGGCAACAGTTCATCTCTGGCGCATATTTCCAGGTGTATGGTGAGATTTGGGTTTGATTGTTCATATCATAAGACATGGTCTAAAATTAAGGTGAAAGGCATTAAAAGTGGGCGCAAATGCAACAAATGTAATGTTATATACCTAAGGGTTAAACTAAGTGCATATGGTATATAAACTATAATGAAAACCTATGTTTAAACCTAAATATATGGTGGGCGCATATTAACTATGTACAAAGTGGATATATAATTTACAAACGATATACATGGTGGGCGAAGGTTAGTGTTTGGAACCTATGGCATATGGCAGAGTAACAAACTTTAAAAACTATGTATTGAACCTATGGCGGAGTCATATTACATATGTCACAAAACCTATGTATTAAACGATGTAGCGGGTTCAACATATAGCAAAGTTGTTATATGCCATGGGTAAGTGCAGTGGCATCCACACGGCACGGAGTGTGGCAAAAGGTATGAACCGTTGGAGAAAACAGTTGAAACACAGCTCATAGGTGGCGGTTACGTGGCAGCGCAGGTCGAAATCACTGGGGAGTTAGGTGCCACGAGGCGGCATCCTCGTTGACCACCAAGTCATTCACCACCAAGCCATTCACCATTTAAATGATATGACATATGTTTCCAAAACTTTGGTATATAGTTGTTACACCGCCAGAGTTTTTGGAAAGTTATATGATCTGATAATCACCCTATGAGTGACCTCAGTTAAGAATTTATTAAATGAAGGTATTACAGACTCATATGTTGGTGTGTGTTCTGTGTTATTGAAGCAACGGATCGATCAGATTGCCAATACACAGACAATTTAATGGAAAGATAACAGAGAAATACAATAAGCAAATATAAGAACACAAGAAATTAATAAGGAGTTCACTCTATTCTCCAGGGATACATCTCCGGTCGAACTTCAGTGGTGGCCTTATTTTATTGTGTTTAAAGTAAAGAATTACAATGCAGGAGCTCAATATGAGTCACCTAAAATAGATTTGCTTGGCAGGGTGGTTCTTGGATTCCCCAAGCCACTGGAGTGCACATACTCGTTTTCCTACTAGCTCTGTGACCTTCTGGTCTACAATGGAAAGAGCCCAATGTGGTGCTCAGTCTGGACAGATCCTCTCTGGGATGGCTTAAATCCCTCAAGCTCTCTGGTGCTTGATGCTGCCTTTGGTCAGCTCAGCCCTCTGCCCTATTCTGCTTTTGCTTCACTGTCTTCATCTTTGGTTTTTGTCTCTCTATGTTCAATCCTCCTCTCCGGGTACTCTAACTAACTGACTTCCTTATGTATTATGTCTCTTTGTTCATGTCTTTTAACCATTCGTCTCCAAGACTGTTTGATTCCTCTTTTGCCTCTGTCGATTCACCTTCTGCAGTTGTGTGTGGAGTTCCCTATTTGGCATCATCATCAACGCTCAGGGAGTGGCCACATGTCCTCCTCTAAACGGTGTCATCCTGCTTCGTCGGTTCATTTCTTCAGTTACGTCGTGGATAAGTCTTTCCTCCACCTTGGCGGTAAAACAGACTCCAAATCTTTCTAAAACATGGCGTATTCCCTTGTCGATTCCACTTCTTCCCTCGGGCGCGATCTCAGCCGTCTGATCTAGGTCCCCCAAATCCAACATCATATGCATGTTCCGCGCAGTTGAATTCCTCGACCTTTAGCGTGCGATCAACGACGGTTTTCTCTCACCTCCGCTTACCACGCGTCGATCGATGAATGGAATCGCTCCGCTCTCGTCCGAAACCTCTTACTGTTTGAGGGCACCCCGATCAAAATCACCAGTTTCCAGAGCGCGGGTCCTGCCTTTGTACTTTCAGCACATTTTCCTTTCTGCCCGCGGTTCTCCGTCTTCCCATGCGTTCGTGTGCTCGGGCTTCCTCCTTCACAGCCCTGTTCACCCAGTGATGCGCAATCAAAACCACCTCCTTTTCTCGATTTGGGGCTCCCAGGGGCTACTTTGACCTCCTGCACAGTCTCCATGGGCCTCGGTCAGCGTGTTTTGATCGAGGTCCTTGTTGTTCCACGCTGGCTGCCATTGCCACTGGTTCAAGGTGTTTTTGATCATTGTTTTGGATTATTTAGAGATTTGTTTCGACCCAATACAGTCATGGTTCTTTGACAGTGTTCTATGGATCCAATTCGGATCACGGCCTTCCCACTGAAAAGCTTTTGGACCACCAAAAGGTGGTTTTCTTTCAAGCATCGACTAAGTGAGGGTACTGTTGTCTCACTTGTCCAATCTCAATCCATTTTGCACTGCTCGACTTCGAACCTTGGAGTCCAATTCTGAGGTAC
>APFE031496175.1:0-27291 GCA_000404065.3 Pinus taeda
ATGGTTTTCGGTCCATGGTTTTGGACGCGATGGTTTTCAGTCCATGGTATGGGATGCTTCAGCATGTATAAATATGTATTGTAACATTGAAAGAAATATAATGAAAAATCAAGCTGGTAGTCTCGGTTTTGAGATCCAGTGGGAAATCTCTGTGTATATGTGTTATGCTCTCGCATTTTTATTTTTTCTGTGATTTACAATTCGTATGCAGGTAATTTCTGTACGGGGTTAAAACCTACAGCCCGGACCCCATAGAGGGGGGCTACCCAACCCCTCTAACCCCCCTTTTCACTAAGTGGGTTAGTCGTGGAAAGAATATAACACAACCCAACAATCGAAGCCTTCACAAAGCTATGTGGAATCATGAACAGAGTTTACCAAATGGGACGAACAAATTGGGACTTGTGTGTGTCAATGGTCAGATGTGCTTATAGGGCCATGTGCAGAAACCTGAGCATGGAAAAGGTTCTGAAGACGACAAGTAGAGTAAAGGTCGTAGTTTTAGGAGAGAATCCTCACACAATCACTCCCATAATTGTGATAGTACGCAAGGATCAGAGTGAAGAGATTATGCAGTTGTGCAAGGACAAACATATGCATATTCAAGAAGCCATTTACCAAGGGAAAATTGAGCTTCGTGACCTCAAAGAAGATCGGGTACGACTGAAGCAGAAAAGCATATTAATGGATGAGTATATTAGAAAACTGGAACCCAAAATCTTACAAGCATTACGCATCGACAATAGGATGGGGCCCAAGTATGGGAAACCCTACCACCACACTAGAAGATTATTGCTAGGAGTTTTTAGCTATACTACCATGGTTGCGACCGCCTCTTATCAGGCAAAGCAACCAAGGAAGCGCCCTGCATAAGGAACAACGCGAGGCGCTGATTGGTGCAAGGGTAACTAAGGAAGGCCCACGGACCAGGCCAAGAGGTGACTTGAAGCCTTACACTAGTAGTGCAACCACCTGACTATCTGTAGGAAACAGAGTCTCAGTGCTCCAAGTAGTTGAAAGAGAGCATTGGATTATAAAAGAGTCTGCATGGGACCTATGCGATCCAGAAGTTGCGTGTAAGATCATTATGACACACAGATCGTGTTTGTACACAAGGGACTACGTTCCTGTGCGGATATGATTGAAAGTGACCATTGGTGTCACTATTCATGATAAGATGTCCAACTTAATGCAACGAGGATCGGACAACAGATAATTAAGATACGAAGCCAGAACTAGATTTGGAATGATCTACTGCCAATATAGCATTAATGAGCAAAAAAAGGGGGGAACGGTTGAATTTGAATTCCGGAAAGCCTATAAATCCTAGATGGTCATCCACCAAACAGCCCTTGGCATCTTGAGAATTTAGTTATTGCGCATGGACTTTACGACTTTAGAGGATTTGACAGCAAGTTTAGTATTTGAAGCATTACCAAAAGGGACACAGGACCTTCTGAGCAGAGCAATGTCGACCACCAAAGAAGCCACACCGAGCCCTATGTCACCGATGGGGAATGCGCCAGAAATTCAAAAATCACCCCAAACGTCAAGGCCCAAAAAAGATCCATAGGTTGTAGGACCAGTCCATATGTCCCCGTGCAATCTGCGGTTCAGAAACTTGTCAATGGAAGAAAAGGGGAAAATACTTAATATTGAGACTGATGATGAGGAGGAGAATCCCCCAACCTTTGTAGAAGAGATGGAACCAAAGGAAGAGATGGAATAATACATCCAACCTGTCCACACCACAACAAAGCTACCCAAGTATGTCCCTCTGCAGAAAGGGAGGGTAAAGGTACATAAAGATTTGGATGTTGTTAAAAGCTCGCTCCACACCTCGTTCCTCCCCGCGGGAGTTCTATTTGAAGGTTCGGCTATGGGCCGCGTAACTACTGTGAAGTTTGAAGACTGGGACCTCATGGATAGTGAGAAGCTCCATCATTTGGAAACTAGACAGTTGATGGAACAAAGCATGGATGGGGCAGTTACAACACTACAGCCACGAAAATGGTTGCGTAGCGTGGAGGAGGTTGTGCTGCTCCACCTCCTATCGATACCACACTTTCATAGGGCACCAATCATGATATTTTTCATCAAGAAACTACTTTTCCTGGTGCATGATGGGTACTTGTGGCTGGAGGAGCCCATTTCCATCACAGTGGAGCTCGTTCATAGGATTTCTCAACTTCTATGTACGGGAAGGGACCTTGTAGAAATAGTTGGCGCAACTAGAGACTTGGAAATTGTAGAGGCCATGAAAAAGAAGTATAAGTTGGAGAAAAAGTAGAGGGGTTACATTATTACTATCATTTAGGACAAAGGGGTTTGTGTCGCTACCTAGTTGTTGGCAGCGAAAGTGATGAGAAAATGTCATGGAAATGAGACACTAGCAACGGTCATCGCACTGGCTGAGCAACGCACAAAAGGGGTGTGGTTCAACTGGGTGCAGTTCCTCTGTGAGGAGTTCCTGATGAGCTATAAGGAGGCCTAGGAGTAGGGTAAGAACTTCCACTACGTGTGGTTGCTCTTATTCATCCTATTTGTTACAGGATAATTGCCTAAGGATAGTCAGTTTCCTCCCCTTGACTAGGACTAGCCAGAGGTAGCAAAATACTCATTGCCATGGGCGATGAAGGATGCCACGTGAATCTGAGAAACCAAGATCCTCTGGGTACTTATAGAGGCAAGCATACGACTATGGATCAACAAATGGTTGTGCCTATCCCCCTTGGTATATGATATTTTGAGGAGCTTTGCAGACTTTGAAGCAGATATGCACAATGTGTATATCAGGGCGTGAAAGGATCTGGAGCAAGAGTGGACCACGCTCCCCTTCATCGCAATGGATGATGCTGTATTTGTGGTGCTTGACACATGGCCACCAAAACGAAATGCACTAGATGTGGAAGTGCATGATGAGACAAACATTTGGAAACAAAAGGTTGCCTCCAAGATGCTAGCACAACAAAAGCGGAATCAACAGCTAGCTGAAGAAGTATGGGTGTCCTGAGAGGTAAAGAAGGCCACCACAAAAAAGGTAGCAATAGTAGGGGCCACTAAGATATAGGAAGAAAGAGGCCCAGACCTAACCATATCACAGGGGACAGGTGATACAACGGACGACGCGGACCCAAGCACGACCTCCACATAATTGAACCGACCGCACAGGACAGAACGAACAGGGCCATGAAAGAAGACCAAGGCTTCCAAGTTGGATGGGGAGCCTATTAAATTGACTGAGGGTGACCTATATGACATCGGTGACATAGTTCACAAAGTCACTAGGAAGGCACTCCACGAGGGATTGACAGAGTAGCAGAATGTGTTGGGGGTGCTCAAGGCACAACTCTAGGAACTTCAGGTGTGGGCTCCACAACAGGGATTGGTAGCTGGGTCTATGGGAACATAAAAAACTGAGCTCACAACAGTTAATATCCCTCTCCAAAGGGTTCCCAATAAGCCAAAAAATCACATCATTCCAGCAATGCAGGAAGAGGTAAGGTAGTTTCACCTAGACGAGAACTAAAGATGGAATATCATAATGAGTGTTGAAACTAGTATTCCATCGATCTAGATAGAGCCCTTGGGCGATCGTAAAATATGGATTGCTACTGAACACCAAGTCACAATCTAGAAGATTCTCAAAATAAATGTTGTAGAAACCCTTTCCATAGATAGAGGAAATAAAGGCACCCTTCATCATAGGATTCTAGTTCTTTACAATCAACACCTTAACTATATGAGTGGAGGGACAGAGGCCCATGAACTACTCAATAAGGCCTCTTTTTGCTGGCTGCAGAGCCCTAGAGTGGGCTTGAGGGAGACATATTTCAATCTTAAGGATCTCATGAGCCTTCTTCACAAAATTAGAATCCCCCTACTCTCTGAACTTAGGGGTAGAGCCACTAGAGTATTGGAAGTTTCAATTTATGCTTGGAACGACACTTATGGAGGATGTGAAAACATAGTCTCTGACCTAGGAGTTGAAATTTCAGAAGACTACATAGACCAGGACAATGTCACACCAAGGTAGAGGTAGCGATGGGAGAGGAAATGGGACCTGCCTAACAAGGTAGAGACAAACCACGGGAACCCAACCACTAGCCAAATGATAAGAACAATGCCAACCCAATAAGAGGCTGAGATGAAGCAGGGGAGGAACTAGGGGAATAGGAAAAGTTGAATTAAATTGCAACACACACAGCCAACAGGGAATCACTGACATGAGATTGAGGGGCCAAGCTGACTAGAGGAGCATAGACCCACGACATGGAACTAGCGACCAAGAGTAGTAGACCAACAACCATTAGGTGAAGCTGCTATGGGACGTAAAATCGTGATCTCAATCCTAAAACCTACATCCAATTTAGTCTATCTTTAGTTATCCTTCACCATTATTTATTTTCAAACATAAGGTTGTGCTAGTCAGCTGAGTCAACTAGCTCCTCCAACATCTCCCCCACCCTCAAATATATGACAAGCGGAGAGCGGAGAATGTCACGAATGATGGCCTTTTCTAAGAAATAAGTATGGGAATTTTGTTGGTCTCTCATCTTGATCCACTTGAGGTAGGATTCAAAATAATTTTCCCATGTATGTTCCCCAACCTTCACCTATTTGATGTTATGTATGTGTAATCCCAATTCTATTTTGTCAAAGAGGTCAAATATTGTTTTAGTTAAGGGTTCGACTGTAATCTCTTCTTCATCACACCCGACCTTTGATTTTTCTATGGAGAAAACATATCAAAATTCCTATTTTTTGAGGTAATCAAGAAGCTCAAAGTAACAAAAAACAATTTTCGGTATAAGAGGGATATCATCCAAGGTGTAGGGGGTATCAACTGAAATTTAAAGAAATATTTTCAGTAAATCGGTGACCTCTATGATTTTGATAGAAGTGGAATTAATTGTTTTGTCATTATTGCTTGATTGATACCCTCCAAATTGTCTCCTCAATTGTCACCATACATGTGCATGCCTTTTACTCATCACTTTTCCTACATAGTGGATAGTAATTGTGAAACAAAATTGAAATAACCTCTACTAATCATTTGACGATAGTGGTATGTGAGGAACATCTAACTTATTAGAAAGGGACAACCATAATTCATTACTTTGGCTAATGGGTCCCTCTACGTTTCTTTTGTGATATATTCTATCATATCTATATGTCGGGTTGTAAGACATGAGTGCTTTTCTGGAGCTACATGCAAATGAAGAGTTAATGCTTCCTTTCTAGTTAATTGAACTATCGAATCATACTCGATTTGCTTGTTCAGTGAGATTCTTCTTTCATGATCTAAGTCAGTTCTTCCCTTATATTATATATTTTGTTCCTCTTTATATTGTTTTCATTCCGAACACTATTTCTCCCTAAGGAGATTATGAATATCGGGCTCCCGCTCATTAATGTTGTTTTAATCTAGTTACCTAAGTAATTGTTCCAATTGTTTTTCGTATTGAAACAACAATTATGTTAGTGATATATATAATGAATTTCTAATTAATTTGATTGAATTATTTTTAAAACGCAAAAACGAAAAAAAAATGAATAACTAAACAAAATTTAATTAGCTTTATTTTTTTAATAGTTTAGTTCTTTACATATTAATTGGCTACATTTTTCATCCATACTCCTATGGCTAACCCATGTTAAATATTACTAAGAAATATATCTCTTAAGACATGCATCATTAACAAGTGATTTGAAAAGATGCCCTTAGAAAGTCTTCAATTTTATAACTCTTGAAGGTTTGATGTCCTCAACAACAAATGGTCCTAACCACGCAATTTCAAGCTTCTTCATCTTGCCTTTAACTTTAATGTCATATAGTATTATGAGATTACCAACTTGAAAATTTTTAGCCTGAAGGTTCCTATCATACGATGTTTTTTTATGTTTCATGTTGACCTGTTGATGGTGAAGGGTGAAAAATCAATCTTCCTCTAGTTGGTGTAATTTTTTGAGTTGCTCCATTTGTAACTTTGTATTATATTTTAGTATAGTCAACACGCTATGTGGGTTTGATGAATAATGAAATAGTACAATTGCTTCTTGACCAAATTAAGTTTAAATGATGTTGTTCATGTTGGTCATTTATACGTTGTACAATAAGCTCATAGAATATTTGGATCCTTATAATCCGATTCATCGCTATCGACATTACATATTTTCATTAAACCTTCATTTAATGTTTTGTTAAACGAATCCACAACACATTTAGCTTGTGGGTGGTATGAAGTGGTCTTATGGTGTTCGATCATAAATTTCTTTTTTAGTGCTTGGATTGTACCATTTATAAAATGGGTTCCTCTATCACTAATAAGAACTAAATGAAAGCCAAATTGTGTTACTAATTTTCTATATATCAATTTTGCTGCAAGTTCTTTAGTGCAAGACCTGACTGACTCAACTACTACCCACTTCATTATATACTAGTATGCAATTATTATATATTTCTCTCATGTCCTCTTACCACTTTTGGGAAATGGGCTCACAAATTCGATCGCCCATATCTCAAAATTTAGTGAAGCGATAATTGGGTGCAATGGAATTTGGTGTTTCAAAGAAGGATGACTTGTTCCTTGAAATATACCACATTTTTGTACATATTTTTGACAATCATGGAATAGTATTAGCCACGAGAGTCCTTATTGCATTATCTTTCATGTAATCATTTCTCCTTAATAGTGTACTCTATCTCCCCCATTGTTTGCTTTGATAATGATTTCTTCCCTCTCATGTTATAAATCACATCTGTAAAGTATTTCAACGATTCCCAACTTATATAATTAATGTATATGGTTTTGGTTTTATAGCAAGTTCCTATTTCTTCTTATCTAATAAACTGTTAGGTGCTTTCATGGTATGTAAGAGTTCTACAATTTTAGCAAGTTGAAATGGAATTGCTTCAATTTTGAGTATATTTGTATTTGAAAGGTCATCATCCATATCGTTCATTTCGTCATAAGCCTCAATTCATGATACATGGTTAGGTCCGACAACATGTTTTACTGGTCATACAATAACTTTGAATTTGAGTTCTTTGAATAATAATAACTATTGACATCTTTAACCAAAATGAAATAGTTTATTGACAAAGTATTTAAACACTTTGTGATCAATGTGAAATATGAATGGGTTGGCCAAAAAGTAATGTCAAATTTTTTTGAATGTGAAAATCATAGCTAGAGCATCACATTTTGTTATGGTTCAGTTTCGTTTAGCTTTCTTAACCATTCTATTGGCGTAGGAATTTGGACAGTATATTAGTTCCTCATCGGGTTGTGTTAATGCTACTTTGACTGCAACATTTGATGCACCAAAGAGTATGTGATATTATTTGGACCAGTCAGGAAACTTAGTAATTGGAGCTTCAACTAATTTATTTTTTAATAATTGGAATGAATCATCACATTCATTAGAAAAAATTAAAGGAACATCTTTCGATAGAATATCGTTGATTGTAAATGTGATGCTAGAATAATGTCAAACGAATTTTCTATAATATCTGACATGAACTGAACATATATTTCTTTACTTTGATTTACAAGAGGCTTAAAATCTAAGATTAATTTAATTTTCACCATATCTACTTTTATCCCTTCCTTTGAAACTGCATGGCCCAACAATATTATACTAGGTGTTGCCAATATATATTTTTTTATATTCAAGGATAGATGTATTTGATGAAATTTCTCAAGCATCAATCTTAGCCATTGAATATGATGTTTTAGTAATGTGTACACTATCAAATTATAGAATTAACTACCACTTGAAAGTTAAAACATCCTCAATGAAATACAAAGGCTCACCAATTACAACTCATTTTCTGGAGTTGGCATCAAATTCAATAGAATGTTTCTTAGTAAAGAGGGTGTGGGATCCCGAAAACTATCTTCTCTTTTAATAGTGTCTAAGCATCCTCCTCTAAAAAGGTGACTTAAATCATACATCATTTTACTAAGATCATACATCTAGGGGGCTATCCTAGGGATTATATATATAAAAAAAAATAGTCTTCTATCTAAAAAAGACCATGGATGCTCACTTATTGAGAAGACTTCTAGTAATCTTCAAATTATCCATTCATGTACGTCATTCAGTTCGATAGATTTACCTAGAGTTGGGCACAATTCCTTTAAATTCCTCTTGATATATTTCCATTTATTTCTTGGGGTGTAACCAATACTTGTATTGAATGAAGGACTTGGAGAGGCACAAAGAATTCCATCGGTAAGAATATCCAATGTGAGAAAACTACATATAAAATTGGTATGTAGGTAAATGGTAGAGAAAAATGTAAAAGATATATAAGGGAGTAAAGAGCATGAGAATGTGAGGAGACAAATATAAGCATCTCTAGAGTGGATATTAGAGAATGTGAATCGGTAATAGATATGGAAGTTAAATAGGGACAAAAGATGTTAAGCGAGACAAAATCCAAGGAGGGGTCCATGTTGAAGGGAGTGGTAGCCTTTCAAAGAAAATTTTTCTTATCAACCAAAACCTATATGATTTTCCCCTTGGGAAAAGTCTCGAAACTTAAAATATCAAATGGAACCATGGATGCCAAGTTCCCTATAGGATATTTGTAGGGGGAACGTGCCTGCATTGTTAGAGAAGTATGAGGCGACCTCCAAATTTGAATCCCCTCAAGGGGGTCAACTGAATAATCACCTACACCCTCTAACATAATACAAGTTTCAATATGTGATGGTATAAACCTTGAGATATAGGAGACAAATGGTGTAATACTTTCGATCTTTTGGCCGTAAAACCCGTATCATATCGAAAACCCTTGAGCTCGAAAAAAAAAACATTTAGATTTAGTCTTTGATTAATATATAGTTATGAGAAAATTTGTAACTATTTTTATTGGCACACTCTTACTAATTAACTAAATTACTCTTTTGATACAAAGAGAATAGTCCTACTGAAGACACGATGGAGGCGATTCAAGGGTTTAGGGTTTCAACTGGTCCGATTTGCGCAGACGTAGGCCCCAAAGACTCGTTCGGATGTGGATCGACCAGAAGCCTGACCGCAGGATTCCCAGCAAATGTTGCTTCCCTCCGGCATAGGGCTGGATCCGCTGACGGCAAGAACCCTCATGACTCGAACCACAGGAAACAGAGGCTGGAGCATCCATTCGTTGTCTGGACGTAGATCTGTCTTGATACGCTCCCTCTCACAACCACTCTGCTCAAGACTGGCAGATCCGCCTCCGATTACCGTCAACAGAGGTGTATGACAGATCCCAGACCCCATTTTGATCTGCTAGGGATCCGATTTGCTGATCTAGGGCCGTTTTTACAAGGCATGGTCGAAGACAAGGTATGGGGTGAGAGTATGGACCTGTACCCTTGGTATCTTGAGTTTTCTCTGCTTTCTTCAGTACAGACCAGGGCCTTTACCATCTCGAAGCATCGCTCCAATAGAGGGCTTGTAGGCTGCGACCTGCAAACGAGAAATAGCTCCCTCAGGAACCCCGATCTGGGAAACGGCTCATCAGATTGGGTCGAATACTGCAGAATAGGAGCGGATCTATCAAATCTGGTCAGATCTAGATAGAAGCAAAACAGAACTCTGTCAGATCCAGAACACAAAGCAGACACAGTGGATCTGAAGCAAATTTTTATCAGATCAACAAAAGGCAGACACGTTTGTGTGCAGATCTGGGACCGGATGAGTGTATTGGAGCTAAAAAAAGAGATCCAGGACAAAATAGGGACTCCAGTTGCATTACAAATCCTAATATTTTATGGGCACTGCTTGCAGGATCAACATACACTCCAGCATTACAGGGTGGCAAAGGACTCAACTATTACCCTCAATCACCGACTACGAGGCGGATCTAAGGGAGATACCTCAAATCCTACAGGTACTTACCGAGATGCAGCCAAAGGGAAAGAACCTCCAAAGGGGAAAGAAGCTACAACTGATAATGCACCCCCAGGGCAGTACATTGTGGATCAAGTGCCAGAAAATCCATCCATCTCACTGGATTTACCAGAGGTAAAATACAGATTCTCAGATCTACAGAAAAACATTGTTATTTGTAGATTTAACGGCTTCTGGCCTAGAACCGATGCTTTGTACCAATGGATCTACACGGTTTGGACAAAAAATTGTCAAATAAAACTGTGCTCAAAGGGTTTTTTCATAGTAACCTTTCTCGCAAAAGAAGAAAAGGAGAAAATCCTCAATGAAGGGCCATGGTTCCGGGGAAATGCGGGACTGTTCATTACCACATGGTTCCCAAAGTTTGATGCCAATACTATGGTGGTATCAAGGATGCCAGTATGAGTAAGGTTGCATAATCTTCTGATACATTTTTGGCACTACAAAGCCTTATTAACTATAGGGAATGCCCTTGGAAGAATGTTAAAGATTGATTCACAGAGACACATAAAAGGAATCTTTACTTTTGCCAGGATATGTGTCGAGGTGGATCTTAGCCAAGGACTACCTGAAAGCATCATTCTAAATTTCAACAATTCATAGTGGAAACAAACCCTGGACTATGAGAATACAACATTCAGATGCAGGGGATGTCAACAAACAGGTCATCTGTTCAGTGCATGCAAAAGTCAAAACAAGAGCAAGCCTCACCAAAGGAAGCCAAAAGGATGGCAGAACATAGATGACGTCGTAAATAAGAGAGCAGCAGAAATGAAAGCCTCATCGAGGAAAAAAGATGAAGAAACAGAAGCAGAAGAGGATGATATCACTATAGAGGAAGATGAAACAAGGAACCAGAAGGAAAATACAACAGACAACAAGACTTCACAGGTTTAGATGACAAGGGTGGACCAAAGCATGGGAGGCACCAAACGGTATCATCACTCAGACACTTCAGACTCAAACAAAGAAACAGGCCCTCAGAATGCTGAAACACAGTTAGTCATGGCCTCGATCGAGCCCACTCAAGGAGAGTGGCGTAAGGTCGAAAAGAAGAAGGGGAGAAAAACTTGAAAAATGGATTTGTTTTTATTCCTTTTTTAGTTTCTCTTCTCTTCTATGTTCTTATTCTTTGTGCACGATTGTGTGGGGTGCGAAAGCACTCGAGCCCAGGTGGCAACTTACGGAATGCTTCATTGCATCTCCTAGTGTAACTTTTCATTAAATTTTTTAATAAAAGGTTACCGTTTTTTTCCTTGGAAAAAAAAAACTAAATTACTCTTTTGGAAATCTTGAAACATGGTTGTGAGCAGGACTGTGGTTTATTTTTACTTGAATTTCACTTTGAATGCATAAATTGATTTACTACCCTAAAAATCCTATCAAACACTTTACATGTTAAACAACTTAAACATATGATTCTTAGGTATATCTATTGGATTTTGGCTAGAATTGAATAGAAAATGTGCCTTTAAATGGGCCACTTCATTTATTTATTACATTATACATATTTTATTAGTGTTTTCTAATTAACTAATGAAATGGTTTTTTTTTTACGAAATATGGAAATACAAATTCAAGCAAGATTATTATTTCTTGTTATTTAAAATGCAACATTGAATGCATAAATGGATTAAACACCATAAAAAATTATGAGGTACTCCAGCTTTACAAATTATATATTCTAAACTTATGATTCCTAGAAACCTCTACTATATTGTGGGTAAAATCAACAAGAAAAAATGATCAAGAAATTACCATTTAGTTTACTAGCTAGGCTACATATATCTATTCATTATAATTTTATTAATTTATATATAGTTATAAAACATATAATGGTCTCTTTAATCACAAACAAACAAATAATAACTATAATTTAATCCAATGTTTTATAGATGAAAATAAAAATATTAATATAATAGAAAAGCTAATATTAATTTTTTATTTCAAAATTTATAATTTATATAATTTATTTATTTAAAATATAATAACTTAAATATTTAAAAAGGTGTAGTCAAACTTATTGGCACAATGGTATTTTTCACTGCAATTCAATAATACAATTTCAAATAAAATATTCTTATTCTTTTTATTTAAAATACATCTTTGAGTGTATAAATTGATTCGACAATTGATTCCACCTTTGAAAAACCTTTTAAAACACTCAAATTCTATAAATTAAAATACATAAACTCTAAGTTTAAAAAAAAAACTCTCCCACCTTTTAATTGAAATTAATTAGAAAAAATATCGTAGAAAAAGATAATTTAACTTATTAATTAAATTAAGTGTTAAACCGAGAATCTTAAAAATACTAAAAAAAGAATATTAAACTTACCCGTTTTTAAACCTCATTTATATAGCCTATTCATCCATTACTCCTTATGGAAAGTTTAAGATATAACTAAATAAAAAGTTAAAATAATTTATATTTATAAATTGTTTTATTTATTATAAAAATTAATATATTATTATAAAAATTAATATATTATTATTAATTATTAATAAATTATTTAAATACCGTTATGATTTATAGAATAATTAAACTAAAAGTTTTCCATTACATTTTAAATCTAAAAAATCACTAGCGTTTAATATCAATATTTTAGCTTTGAATATTATATTAGTATTCAAAATCCATGTTCCAATGCCCTCCCAAGTGTCACGATACTAAATATTTTATGTTTTAGAGTTAAAATATTTAAAGTTTATAATAGAAATGGGATAAAATTATTTTAGTCCAATTAAATTATATTTTATTTTATCATAGAAAATTTTGAGACGTTTAGATTGTTGAAATTTTATAAATTAAATTAGAGGGTTCAACAAATTTTTACATGATGGATGCATTTGATGGAAAATATGTTTTAAAAACTCTCAAAAGACAAAGTTTTCAAAATATAAAACAATTAAACTACAATGTTATAATGATCCATACTTTTACATAATGACATTTAAGCTTCCATGCCTTAAATATATAGAAATCTTTCCATATATAGAATATCATGAATATGTTATCAAAATAGTTTGGACATTAACTTTTCAAACATCTCACACACACACACATATATATATATAGGTAATGTGAGTCCAGAGACATGAGTAATTAACGGTGGCCATTTAAGTTCTAGGGCACACCAGCCCTTAGCATGACTAAATTTTTGTTAATAAAAATGACAATTTCATGACAAAATATCTTAACGGAACACTACACCTTGTCATTATATATTCTAAACTTCCTAGGCTTATAATTAATTTTATGTTATAATTAAAAAACTATAAATTTCCAAAAATAAAATTTTATTTTTCAAAATTTATATTCAAGAATATTAATAATTAAAATTCTTAATATGTAAATAATAAAAATTTATTGATGATAGAAATTTTTAGATTACATTTTAGGCCTTATTATTCCCCTTTATTAATATTATAGATATAATATATATATATATATATATATATATATATATATATATATATATATATAAAACATTGAATTCAACCTTTAATTATATGTTTTGAATGGCCTCCTAAATTAGTTTTTAACATTTTATTACCATGCTTCAACATAATTTGAAAAATATCTATATTAGCTCTCAATTATAATTTTATTTTTACTTGTATCATAAACATTGTGGTAAATAAAAATAGATAATATACTTTTAAATATATTAATAAAAATTACAATTTATTAATTATTAATTAAATATTAATAATAAAGTGAAAATATTATAGTAGTTTATATGTTAAAATTGCATAGAAAATTACTACTAAAAACTAGAAATTTCAAAGCGATGAACTAGTAGGGTGAACAAAGGACCAAAATGCCTAAGGTAATCAAGTGAAAATGTTGTCGGCTGAATTTGTTTATTAAGAATAATGTTATTATGACTCAATCCAAGTGGAATCAACTAGAAATAGCTTCATGAACACGTGCTAAAATTGAGGAAAATATTACTACTATTTTGCTACATGATATTTATAGAAATCCCAAAATTGTGAACTAGTAAACTAATCCAAGTAGCTAAATGATGAATATGATTTTGAAATGTTGTTCTAAAGATGTATATGTTGGCTTGATGTGCCTTGACCCATGTTCAACATTAATTATCCAAGCAAATCCCTTCACTACTAGCCCTTTCGGCATCAATCCGCATAGCGTGGACTGAAGTCTCACCAGAAGCAGTATGGGGGGATGTAGGGATCAAGTTTCTACAACCTGAGATGGTAGTGATGTCACTTTATGCTGTAACTCTTACTTCATGCACATCTATAAGATTTTCAGGGCTTATCGATATACTTTTATGATTCATCTTTGAGACCTTCGCGAAGGTCTGCGGTCATCCTTCACGTACCCTAAGGCAAGTTAGACACTTATGCACCTCTGTGATTTCTCTTACTATTGTATTTAGCCAAATTAGCTTAAGTAGTGGATAACTTCACCATACATTACGATTATCTACGTGCAAACATATATTCTCACTTGTGTTCATATAACAAACTAAAACACATAGATTCACGCATCAATACAACATTAAATCATAAACCCAGTATTCAACATAACATAATTGCTTGCATTCATAACAGAAGTAAAATAGCTCATACACAAGTAATTCCAGAATAATTCTCTTCATTGATGTTGAGATCTCCTTTACACACTCTAACTACCATATGCACATAGTTGTAGGGGTCCACACACTCAGCTGCAGAATTCTACCTTAGGCCTCTTCGCACACAACTACAAAGCCTCTATCCTAAGATTCTTTACTCTTAGCTCTTACAGACCCATTCCCTTCATCAAAATCAAATATGAACTAAAGATTTCCTTAGACTCTTCTAAGACTTCCCTTTTTATACAATGTCATGGTCCCCAGACCAAGGGTGGGTCTCATAAAGCTTATGCAAGTTACTGACCTTAGGGGACCTGCTCCTAATAGACCCCCAACACAAATCTAGTGGCTCACCCCTGACCCACTCTGTTGGCATAGAGATCATGTCACGAAGGCCTCCCAGCTCCACCTGTACTACTACAACCACAACGGTACACTACGTGACTTCCTGCTTAACCTGCTCGACCAGCTACTCCGTCGTTAGTCCTGTGCTATTTGCTTATATTTTCTGCTATGTTGCTTGCATACTGGCCAATTTTTCTTTGATGGAGGCCTTGAGCACATAAGGTTCATATAGCCAAGGCCCCAATCTAGCCTTCAGTATTTCCTCCTTGCACTGTGCTACGTCTACCTATTCCTTTAGTGCATGCGCTTCTCCAGCTTCGCCAACCTCTGTGTGATGGTGATGGTGCACATCACTTTGACCTCATCATATCTCTGTTGTAGTTCCCTTAATTTTTTTTCTAGCCATTGTATCTTGGGATCTTCCTACAGGATGGTAACTATTTTGAGTGACTACTGCAAGAGCGAAGTGCACTCCTTCACTGTGGCATCTACTGCAGCAGCTTCATCCTTGACAGCTGCCTCACACTGCTCTCTGACTTCTGGTGGAGTCGAAGTTTCGGCCCTCAACCCGAGCTCCATGATCTTAAGGTTCATCTCAAACTGAACCTTAGCCAACTTCGTCCTTGCATCAATCACTCTTGCAGTGAGCATGTGAATTCTTGCATCGACTCGCGCATCTTATGGGATATTTAGCTCTGTAACGGTTCTCAACCGTCAGCTATTGTGGTTGTGGTGCCCTCATTCTTCTCTATGATATTCTTAAGGAGATCAAGCGTGGACATCTTGTCAAGAAACATTTGGGCATTGTTAACCTTCTGCTTGATCTATGAGGATCTTGTCAGATCAGTTACACAGGTTCAGTTTCATCGTCAGCATTCAGTCCGGTGTCGTTCAATTTCGACAGTGTTGTTTATGGTTCAGGTTGCTCCAGTGATGTCAATGGTTTTCATGGTGATATGGTTTGGAATTTGATTATTGACATGTTGGTTGTCGTCAGTTCCGCAAGAATTTGGTTGTCAACATGGGGTTGTCATCTTCCTTCACAGGATTGTGTTGTCAACATGTTGGTTCTCATTAGTTCTACCTTTCAGAGTTCAGTTTTTGTCATCACGTGATGTTTGTCGCATATGTCACTTTTTGACAACTTGGTGTAAATGGGTTTTTTTAGCACAAAAGGATTTAAGAACTAAAATCTGAAACTATGTTAAACCTTAACCTATACCTAAATCAAACATTACAAATGAAATGCATTTTAGAATTCATTAACCCTAAGTGTTAAACCCTAACCATACATTAAATACCATAAATCTATTGTAAAAAACATTACAATAGAAATCGAAGACCATTACCCTAAGTCCTAAAACCCTCTCGGGCTATTTGAATTATATTGACATCATTGTAAAACATTACTAAACTATTATAATAGTTATAACTGCGGGGAAGACCGTCTTAGAGACTATAGTAATGTGATCATTGTGTAAGCCAAAGGGGTTAACGCTCGGAGTTAACTGCATTGGGGTCTAAACCGTAGTTGGCCTGTGACCAGAGGGAATAAACTGTTGGGCTTGGATTTAACCATAGCGTGACTGCATATGTGTTTTCGCATGTGAACGGAGGATAACCATCAGGGTTACATGTTACAGTTAACCGTAACCACCTCAGGATAGGCATGTGAACATAGCGAAGGGTAACATTAACATCTCAGCGATAGTCAGCAGACCAGAACTGATGCCTGGATAACTGCGTTGGACTTATACGTGTTCACATGGAAGACTGCAACTTACAGGATTGAATTGCAAGGTGGCAGCATCTGACAGGACCACAACCAAACCTCCTATTCACATGCGGGTGGTCAACCTCCTCCGTCTGGTCAGCGAGCCATCAATGGTTTTTTTTAAAATAAAGTTTATTTTTGGGTTTTTGTTGTAGTTTTGGTGCAAACTAATGCGATGACCATGTGACTAGGCATTAAGGTGTTGCCTAGTGATTCGAACAAGACCATCATCTTGCATTCATGCCAATCGTAGCTTAGAAGCCCTCAAATTTATCTGCAAACCTTTAAATGCACCTTTTTGTGCATGAGGAAGATATTGGTGATTTTGAGTTTTAGAGTGTAGATTCTGGAGGATATAGTCGATTTTTTTTTTAGTGTAATAGGGGCATCGGGCGTTGGAATTGGAAATTGAGGCAGGCTTTGGAAAGATGGTTTAGAGAGATTTCTAAAGACATTGATTAGAAGTACCTGTGTGCACATCAAGATTGGTAAAATTGCTTTGTAATCAACCTCTTTGGTTTCAATCCTAATAAAGCGGTTGCCCACCTTGAAAGCAGACCTGGAGATGTAGTCCATCAGGGATGGACTCCATAATCAATATTTTTGTCTGGTATCATTGTGTATTTGTTGTTTTCACTTATGTTTTGCTTCTTACTTATGTTTTAACACTTGTCCTAAATTATTTCTTCTCAAGCAATTCTCATAGTTTCAACACTTTAAGTTAACTTTCAATTCACTGATGGCATAATCGATTCTAATTCAGTTTTAACATATGATCATTTCAGATCATTAAATTTGGTATTAGAGTAGGTTTTGTATGTAGAATTTTTATTGAATGTTAACTAGGTTGAAGTCCAAACGGGAAGGAAACCATGAGCAGATTGATCCAGAGATTTGAAAGTGAAGAGTCATTCATAAGTTGGCCATGGCAAGATCTGATCTAGGTGAAAATCTAGAAGCTAAGATGAGCGATGAATAGTTTGAGCAAGCATTCTTGACTATGCAGTAGATGTTGGGAGAAATCTATGAAGACAAGAAGGTGAGAGATGCAACTTCTTCTTCAAGGACAAAGAAGAAGAACAAAGGTAAAGGCAAGGGTGATAAACCACCTTCACCTCCATCATCTCCATCATCATCATCTTCTTATTCTTCTTATTCCAGTGTAGAATCTGAAACATAAAAGAAACCTAAGAAAACATCTCTTTTGAAACTTGATGTAAAATTTGAATTACCTAATTATGATGGCAAAATCAATCGTGAAAAGCTAGATAATTGGATTAAGTAGTTAGAAATGTATTGTCGTATTCAGAAAATTTTTGACGATAAAATGAAAATTCAGTTAGCTACACATAGAATGGGGGGAACAACTTTAATCTAGTGGGAAATTAAAACTTAGATAGATGTAAAGCAAAAAGGAAAAATCATCTATTCATGGTCTAAGTTTTTAAAAGCTCTTAGGAAATAATTCTATCCTTTAAGATACATGAAACAAGTTTTTATTGATTGGCAGCACTTGAGGCAAGGTAAAGGGTAGAGTGTTCAGGAGTTTACTTAGGAGTATAGAAAGAAAGAATTGGTGCTTGGTATTTCAATGGATACATGTGAAACATTACTAAAATACGTCGGCAATTTACATTCATATTTGCAACATACATTATTGATGTTTAATCCTGATGATTTTGATGAAGTGTGTGTTCACGCCATACATATTGAATCAGGTGGAAGGCCATTCAGGTCTTCACCGCAGTCATCCAAAGAGTTGGAAATCAAAGACTGCAATGGTAGTAAAGGGAAGAACAATTTGAAGAGAAAGAAATCAGGCATAGCTCAGAAGGAAAGAGCTCATTGTTCTCATTGTGAGAATCAGTCATGAGGAATCTAAGTGTTGGAAACTTCATCCAGAACTTAAGCCCAAAAAGTTCCTTAAGGAGAAGAATGAAAAGAAGGCAATAGTAGCAATCCAGCAAGATCTAGGTTCAAATTTAGGTGGTGAAAGAAGGATAACTGCCATGGTCACGATGGGTAAAACTTTTGACACTGGTTCAAGTTCAAGTACTATTGCATTTTCATCAAACAAAAAACCTTCAAATGAGGATAAAAGAGTTGAATTATTTAACATAATGATAACTTCTAAGTACACAAAGATAGTTACAATGTTTGATAATAGATCACAGGCCAATCTAATATTTGAATATTTAGTTAAGAGTTTGTGTTTGGAAACACAGAACCATCCAAAACCTTACCCATTAGGATGGCTAAATAAATCAACTTACATAAAAGTCACAAAATAGTGTCGATTAAGATTTTCCATTACAGCTATTTACATTGATGAAGTGCAATTAGATGTGATTCCAGTAGACTTATGTGGAGTTGTCTTAGGGAGTTCTTATCTTTATGATCATGATGTAGTATTTTACAGGAGAGAACATAAATATCATCTTAATAAAGATGGCATTGAATTTATTATCAAAGAACATGAAAACAAAAATCACTTGAATTTAGTTAATGCTAATCAGATGAAGTGATTAATAAGTTCAAATAAGAGATTCGTAATCATGTGTGTAAAGGAAAAACATAAGAATCAACATGATGCTTGTTCAAGTTATGAGGCTTAGCTTAAATATATGTGATCAAAGAGGTAGAAAATTTTCCATTTCTATTTAAAGAAACGAAACATCTTACTCATAAGTAGAGAATACAACATGAATTACAATTGATGCCTAAAGCTCCTTTCCCTAATGTGAGAATGAATCAATTCAGTCCAAGTTTGGAAGTTAACAGTTACAGGGATGCAGGTCAGCATTGGGGAAAGTCAGTGTTCAATTTCTCTTATATTGTGTCACTATTTCATGTTTTGAATAGTTTGGAAGCCTCTTTTCATGTGCAGAGGAAGCTCATTTGTTTTCATATCAAAGCCTTTTCTAAAGCATTGTCAAAATATCCACAACAGCCAAGAGAAACTTATGCATCAGGGGAAGGTAATAATCAATGGAAACATCATTTAATAAATCAAGAAACAATGATTCCAACAAATCAACATCCATTTCAATACTTTCAAAATCAAACTAAGTTGCAGTAGTTTCCATATTACAGTTTGATGGGTCTAATGCAACAAGTTCACTTAGTAATCAGGAAGAAGGAAAGTATGCCAAGTCAAGTAGTTGGTTTGAAGACAAAAATGCCTTTGATTGTCTTTGCCATTCCGCAATATAGATTTTTAATACATGTCCATGGTATTGAACAATATCCTCTAGAGACGATTTTCAAAGATGATTATGAATCACTAACTCGTGATATTTCTTGGAAATAAATAAATTGCCATCTTCATAATAGGGTGTTTTACCATCATTGCAAGTTGTTCATACTGCAGATAGATGGAACAGGTCAAGGATTCAAAATGTGCCATGGTCAGCATCATCAGGGTCATCACTAGCAGGTGATTGATCAAACGTATTGGTACATCATTAGGACAAGGTGGAAAGTGAGGGAGCTCTACCCTCATCGACTATTTGTTTAAGTCAAACTTTTGTGGTCCAAAAGCTTTCAAGTGGAGAGGACTAATCGAGGAGGATTTTCTTAAATCAGTTACACAGGTTCAATTTTGTCGTCAGCATTCAGTCTAGTGTCGTTTAGTTTTGCCAGTGTTATTTATGGTTCAGGTGATGTCAATGGTTTTCATGGTGATATGGTTTGGATTTTGGTTTTTGACATGTTGGTTGTCATTAGTTCTGCCAGAATTGGGTCGTCGACATGGGGTTGTCATCCACCTTCACCTGATTTAGTCGTTGAAACCTTGGTTGTCATCAGTTCCACCTTTGAGAGTTTGGATTTCATCATCACATGACATTTGTTGCAAATGTCACTTTGTGACAATTTCATGTAAATGGGTTTTTTTTAGCACAAAATGATTTAAGAACTAAAATTTGAAACCATGCTAAACCTTAACCTATATCTAAATCAAACATTACAAATCAAATGTATTTCAGAAGGAATTAACCCTAAGTGTTAAACCCTAACCATACATTAAATACCATAAATCTATTGTAAAAAACATTACAATACAAATCAAAGACCATTACCCTAAGTCCTAAAACCCTCTCGAGCTATTGGAATTACATTGAAATCATTGTAAAACATTACAAAACTATTATAACAATCATAAACATGGAGAAGACCATCTCAGAGGCTATGGTAATGTGATCAGTGTGTAAGTCGTCGGGGTTAGTTCTTGGAGTTAATTGCATCAGGGTCTAAAATGTGGTTGGCATGTGAGCAGAGGAAATAAACCACTGGGCTTGAAGTTAACCATAGTGTGACTGTAGATGTGTGTTTGCATGTGAATGGAGGATAACCATCAGGGTTACATGTTACAGTTAATCGTAATTGCCTTGGGATATCCATGTAAACAGAGCAGAGGGTAACTATAGTATCTCATCTATAGTCAGCAGAGTGGAACAACCACCCGGATAACCATGTCAGAGTTATATGAGTTCACATGGAAGACTGCAACTATCGAGATTGATCTGCAATGTGGTAGCTTGTGACGCATCCGAACCACCTATTCACATGTGGGCAGTCAACGTCCTCCACCAAGTCAGTAAGTCATCAACGGTTTGTTTTAATATAAAGTTTATTTGTGGGTTTTTGTTGCAGTTTTGGTGCAAAACTAATGCGATGACCATTTGACTAGGCACTAAGGTGTTCCCTAGTAATTCGACCGAGACCATCATGCTGCATTCATGCCAATCTTGGGTAAAAATCCCTCAAATGTATCTACAAACCTTTAAATGCACCTTTATGTTCATGAGGAAGATATTGGTGATTTTGGGTTTTAGAGTGCAGATTCTAGAGGATATAGTCGATTTTGTTTTTAGTGTAATAGGGGCATCGAGTGTCCGAATTGGAAACTGAGACATGCATTGGAAAACCGGTTCAGAGTGGTTTTTGAAGAAAATGACCAAAATTTCTTGTGTGCACATCAAAATTGGTCAAATTGTTGTGTAATCGACCTCTTCGGTTCCAATCCTAATAAAGCAGTCACCCATATTGAAAGCAGACCCGGAGACATAGTCCATCAGGGATGAATGCCGTAATCAATATTGTTGTCTGATATTGTCATGTATTTGCTATTTTTACTTCTGTTTTGCATCTTACTTGTGTTTTATTAGTTGTTGTAAAGTATTTCTTCTCATGTAGTTCTCCGAGTTTCAACACTTTAAGTTAACATTCAATTCATTGATGGCAAAATCAATTCTACTTTAGTTTTAACATATGATCATTTCAAATCACTGCTCGCTGATCACATTTAGCCAAAACTATTCTCTAGCCCAAAGTTTCGTGATC
Organism: Pinus taeda; assembly: GCA_000404065.3. NCBI lineage: Eukaryota > Viridiplantae > Streptophyta > Pinopsida > Pinales > Pinaceae > Pinus > Pinus taeda. Next base: position 21,982 of record APFE031496175.1, read on the forward strand.
ACACTATTTTGTAGGGTGTAAAGGGCTTCACTTGCTAGCATAACCAAGTTCAACCCAACCTTCTTGAGAGCACTAACAGTGGCCTTGTCAGCTTCCACTCTTGTAGTCAATGCTTTGTCCAGTAGCACAACGGTCTCGGGATCCAAGGAGCGGACTATCTCTGCTACATTTTAGGTTCCAAGTGCCAAGTTAGTTGATGTCGCATTGTGCTATCCCACACTGGCCTATACTTGAGTGGCCTAGACTTGCAGTTCGCACAAACTTGTATGAATGGTGATGAGTGCTTGCTTCTATTGTTGCTTGAACTACTGCAGTAGCTCCATGGTCATATCTCTCACTGTGTGCTCAATATCATTCAGGTCACCTTTTGTCAAAGTGATCAGGTCAAGTGATGATTTTCTAGCCTTGGACTTCTTTTGTGGACCTAATTTTTCATCCTTGCTAGTGCGCTTAACCCGAAATGGAGTAGTCTCTTGGTCTGCACCTCTGTGTCCTAACTGCTACTCTTCTTCCTCTGTCTATAGTGAAGCGGACTTATGACTTCTATGAGAGTCGTTCTCTTCCTCTTCTTCCTCATTTTTCACCTATTTCTTAGTAGCACGTTGTGCCTTAGATTTTTCTTCAGCTTCCCTTGTCCTCCTCTTAGTCAACTGCTGCATCATCAGCCAAGCCTTTGCTTTCTTATGCTTCATGGTGAACTTACTAGACCTAGCTGACAAGTTAGAAGTTGTGCGCCACTATGATGGCCAACTCTCCAGGACTGCTGTGATTGCATCATCCGCTTCCTAGTATGGAAGATTAATACCATTTTTTCTCGGGGTCCTTCCACACTCGGATGGAGACAATGGAAATTCAATTTGAATTCCACATATCCTGACAACGGCTTAAAGAAAGTTGGGGATATCCTTGGCTTGCAGCTGAACGCAGCGTGGATGCATGCCTCTATCAACACCCAAAATATTTTAGCTTCCTTGACCCTCGGGGAATTCTTAGTGGCCCACAATGAATAAAATTTGTTGCTTCAGGTAGATCTAATGTGACCAAATGAAATTGGCTCTCCTCCAATAATTCCCACATAGTTAGCACAATTGAGAGTAAGAGCCAGGCATAATGGAAGGTCTTACTCTCAACTTGTGCTTCTTTGTAGTTCGCGAGGTAATCACCTCAGAGGTAGTGCGTCGAATTAAATTATATGCCCTCCATGCACTGCGCCGCTAACGACACAACAAGTGTCGGCACTTCATCAACATGACACTTCCTCATTATTCTCCCAGCCAAAATCTGGGCATCGACCTTATCCACGGGGTTGGTTATGCTGGAAATTAAGTATTCAAATGGTTTCTTGGTGAGCTTGAATTTGTCCTTCATTCTTATGGCGAGCTTGTGCTCACCTGTCTTTCTGCCAATTGCCATGGCCAGATTCAACCCTAAATGTGGTAACAACGTGACCCTATGGATCAACATATCTGTCACGGGTATCGGTTCTCCCAACTATAGGCACCCATTGTGCACTAAGCATAGCAGTTGTTTGATCACCATCAGTGTTATGGGAACGCGGTGGTAATGTGGCACCCATACCTTGTCCACCCCCTTTATCCATTGTCATGGCACCAATGCAGTCATACTGGAATCCTTATAAAACACACGGTTCATAATGGTATCAGTCACCATGTGGGAGCATCGCTTTGTGTCTAGCAAGTCCCAATCCTCCAACTTAATACTAAGAATGTGCACTAAGCGCAAACCTTCAAACATGATTTGGTCTAGTAGTAACGGGGTATTTAGTAGAAATTTTCCCATATCCAGGTCCTTCGGGACATTCACCTTTCCATGGCAGGGAGGGATGTATTAGGGAAACTTTGAGATAGGGTTTACGCCCTCTATGTCAGTGTCGTCTCGGCCCATATCCACATCTTTGGTGCCCTCCCCAGATTATAAGTCTACCACCTTACCTTTCTCCTGTGCCATGGACTTTTCCTTCTTCTAGTGTTTCCTTAGCGACTCATGCACCAAATATGGTTCTTTTGGCTTATCCTTATTTGTCTTCAAACCCTCTTTGGGCAACATAGGCCTTGACCTAGGTGACCTCTATGATTTGGCACTTTTGCTGGCATTTCCACACTCACAACCTTCAAGGCAGCTTCCTCAGAGGCCATCGATCTATGAACAATTGCAGTTTCCATGGGCGCCAACATGAATCCAGTCATAAGCTCCTAGATTTCTTTGGGTAGCTTGTGAAATACTGAACTAGACACCAAAACCTCGAAATAGTCAAGGTTCATGCCCTCCTGATAGCTCAACACCATAATTCTCAGAATGAAATGTTTTTTCGTTGGATGGCCATCTATAACTTATAGGAAATTTTGAATTTGAATCCGACCGTTCCACCCAAAATCTACTAATAAATACTAGATTGGCAACAGATTTTCACAGATCTTGCTTTTAAATTCTGATTTAAATGCTGCCCCCGCTCCACTTAGCCATTTTCCCACTATTAACTCATGAACAATGATGTTAAGAGTCACTTTCTAGTTTCCCCATGTGGTTTCTCTTTCTATACCGCAACTCCCTTCATGCTTCCACCAATATTGTGACATTTCTCCCTTCCGCACAACTCCCTAGTTGTGTAACTCTAAAACCGAGGCAGTGTAGTTTATATTCCTGTGCCTCCTTTCAGCTGCCTAGAATGCTAAGACTTTGCCTCCTCCATATAGCAATCTAGCCATATCCCTAGTGTATGGCTTCAATCAAATTCCATTCACCTTCTTTGAAAATGGCTCTCCATTCAACTTCACCAACTAAACTACTGCACCATCGGTTATCTCCTTGATGACATAGGGCCCCAGCCAATCCATCTGAATTTTTCTTGGAAATTTATCAAACTTGCCATCATATAATAACTCTAAATCATTTACCTTAAAGGTGGGTAGTTTGATGTGTTGATTTTTCCATGCCTTTTCACGCTCTTTTTGAACTTGCAAATGGAATCCAACCAAAAATCTATCTTCTTCAAGCTCTGTTAGCTGCGCGAGGCTTTTCTTCAAGGCTCCATGATCTACCGTTCTTGTAAATGCTGCTATGCATAAATTAGTTATAATATACTCCATCGACATCACAACCTCTATGCCATAAACCAACCGGAAATGCATTTGTCTAATCAACTTTTTGCAAGTCATCCTATAATCCTATAGCACCGCGAGTATGTGCACATCCCAGTCATTCCTTTATGCATTGCAGACCTTTGTCACCATGTTATCCAATATCTTATTAAACTCTTCCACTATCCCATTAGCCTATGAGTGATATGGCAGACTCTTCTGATGATAAGCTTGGAACTCCTTCATCAATGCACCGATCTTCTCATTGAGAAAATACGTACCACAATCGCTCATCAAAATCTCTGGGAAAGAAAATATAGTTAGTACATACTCAAAAATGAACATTTTTGTTGTTTCCCCTGTACAATCCTTCACAAGATGTGCCTTCACCCACCTAGTCAAATATTTAGTTGAGGTGATTATTTACCGCACACCCATCTTCTTTTGTGGAGGCTGAATTGGTCCTACAAAATCAATCACCCACTTTTGAAACAGCTGCAATGACATCTGCAGATTTAGAGGCATATCATCCCTCCATGATGACCTACCCATCCTCGGACATGCATCACATGCCTTACAATAAGCCTTTGAATCCTTATGAAGCGTTAGCCACCATAGCCCCACGCATAAAATATTCTGCGTTATTGCTTTTCCTGCATAATATCCTCCTGCGACTCCTCCATGAGCTTCAGCAAGGATGTTCTTTCATTCAAATTAGGTACATAACATCACAAAATTTCATCTGAGCCCATTTTATATAAATTCCATGCAATGACAAAAAATTCTATTGTGTGCACCACTAGCTCCTTCTTTTGTTGACCAGTATACCCTTCCAGCATTGTTCTCATCATCTGGAAGTGTATGATATCCACAAATTTATTATCCGCAACACACACTGCAAAGAGTTATGCGTGAGGCAGTCCTTCGTCTAAATTAGTAGGCTCCTCTCGAATTTCAATGCACGATAGACGATTTGGTCCTTTGAAGTCATATTCCTTGAACCACATTAGCCATCTCATATCTCCTCGCCCCCAACACAGGCTTGTTCATCAAGTACTTCAATGCAGAATGGTTTGTATACATCTTAAAGTGTATGCCTAGCAAGTAGTGTATGGACTTCTCGATCGTGTACACCATGGCCAACCCTTCATGCCCTGTTGTTGAATAATTTTTCCCAACTTTCAAAAACATCCTACTTGCGAACGCTATAGGATGATCTAGTTCTCACTCACCGGATTGTGTTAGTACTGCCTTGAGCGCAATACATGACGCTTTGACATACACATGAAATTCCTTCTTCCAATGTGGGAAGACTAGGATCTACGTGGTGACTATCTTTTCCTTCAACACGTCAAAGCTTTGTTGACACTCTTCATTCAAATCGAACGTAACATCCTCCTTTAGTAGCTTTTCCATTGGAGTGGTAATATGGTCATAGCTTTTGATGAACTTTCTATAGTATCTTGTATGCCCCAACGTTTCACGTAGCTATTTCACACTTCTTCGTGCCTCCAAATTAATTATGATCGTGATCTAGCAAGGTCTAACATCAATCCTTGTCTGCCTACCACGCAACACAGCAATACCCCAAAAGGGACACAAAACAAACATTTGTTCAAATTGAGCACGATCTTGTACCTCTAGCATTTATCCAACATCAAGCGTAGAATATCTACATGGTGCTTTACCAACCAAAACACCATCCAATTATCGAAGTATACCTCCAAAAACTTGTGAACGAAATCCTTAAACACCGCAATGACTACACGTGAGAATATCGTCAATGCGTTCTTTAGTCCAAACAGAATCACCATATACTGAAAGCATCCCCATTAAGTCATTAAAGTCATCTTACTTCTATCCTCTAGCACAATCTAGATCTAATGGTACCTCGAGAACCCATCAGTGAATGAATATGCCTCTTGTCCTCCTACATTGTCCCACACCTCATTAGTGGATGAAGTTCAAAATGGATCATGTACGCAAGTGTCTTTCAACTTCTTGATATCTATGCATATCCTTATTTCATCTTTCTATTTCTTGTGCTGAACTACCATTGAGCTTACCCAATGAGACTCTTATACGGGTTCAATGATGCCCACCACAAGCATTTTATCCAACTCTAAATGGACCCTTTCTTTATACTTTGGATTGAGAAGTTAAGGCCTCTACTTGATCATCTTCACATTTGGTTTAAATGTAATTTTCATGA
>APFE031496192.1:6594-18212 GCA_000404065.3 Pinus taeda
AAATCACGTGCTCGGTGAGAGCATCGTCTTCCTGAACCAGAACCATACCAATGGTTGATTCTGCTGCTGCGAGATATAAAAGGAAGTCTCTGCCATAATCCGGTGGACTCAAAAGCGGGGTAGAGATTAATGCTTTTTTCAAAGCATAAAACGATCGTTGCGCAAATTCGTCCCATACAAATGGAACTCCTTTATGTAACAACCGCATGAACCCTTTAGTAATCTCGGCATAATTTGCTATAAACCGACGTAAGAAGTTAGCCTTCCCTTGAAGACTCTGAAGTTGACGTATTGAAGACGGGGGAGGCAACCGAACTATTGCTTCAACCTTGAAGGGATCTACTCGAATCCCTTCGTTCGAGACTATGAACCCTAACAACCGACCAGATGTAACCGTGAAAACGCACTTGTTGGGATTCAACTGGATTTTATAGAAACGACATCGTTTGAAAACCATTCGAAGGTGACTAGGATGATCAGTCCTCTTCTGAGAACGAGCAGCGAGATCATCTAAGTATGCTTCGATGGTATGCTTAATGTCGTGGAAAGCATAAGACATGGCCCGCTGAAAGGTAGCTCCAGCATTTTTAAGACCAAAAGGCATCTTTCGATATGCAAAGGTACCCCAGGGACATATGAAAGCCATCTTGTGTTGGTCTTCAGGGCGGATAGAAATTTGATTATAACCAGAGAATTCGTCCATGAAGGAGAAAATCTCATTACCCGCACACTCGTCGATAATTTGATCAATAAATGGTGTGGGGTAATTGTCCTTAGGACAAGCCTTGTTTAGGTCCCTGAAATCGATGCACACTCGGATTGTTCCTTGCTTTTTATCTACAGGGACTGGGTTGGAAACCCAATCAGTAAGAGGAACAGGGTATATAAAACCCGCCTTTAGCAGCTTCTCCACTTCTGCTTTGATAGCTGCTGCTTTCCTAGGGTTGACTGGTCGAAGCCTTTGACGGACAGGTCTCGCATTTTCGTACATCTTAATCTCATGCTGAACTATAGATGGGTCAATGCCAGGCATTTCCTTATAAGACCAAGCAAATACATCTCGAAATTATTTAAACAGGTCAGTGTAAATTTGAATTTCTTCAGGGGAACACTCAATTCCAATGAAGAGATTCTCGATTGTGTTAGGGTCCCTAGAGATGTTTATAGGTGTTGTTTTTTAAATTACCGACATGTTGCCTTCGGCACGAACGTGTGTTGGAGCCAAAGGGTTTGACACCGTATAAACATCACTAGAACTTAGCTTGGAGAATCTAGACTCTACCTCTTGCAATGGAGGAAGAAAGTATGAACGATGGTGTAAGTCTTCCCAAGGTCGATCTATACCCATCATTACTTCAAGAATTTCTTCTTCCGATGGCAAGACTGAATCTAAGCAGTCCATAGCAGAGGCGGAGTCGAAGCTCCAAGCGGGGGCCACATGGCCATCTAACTCCTCTTCGGAAAAAGGAGTAGAATGGTCTTCTGCAGAGTTTACGATAGACTGATATCTAAGCTCAACTGCAGACATAGGAAATGCCATTCCATTCTCTTGTCCTTCAACTAATGTGGTCATAGGTGAAGGCAAGGTCCAGGGGTCCGAAAAATAACGAGTTCGAAAGAACCCATCTCGAGAAAAATCCCTAGATGATGAAATAACATTGATTTTAGCGATAGGAGAGGGAAAGTCAAAGGTACCCATCAACGAGGAATACATCCTTACTCCTAGATTCTCAGTAGGCGGACAAGGGTTATCCACTAAAGGAATAGTAGAGTCGGAAGTTGCTTGTGGATCAACTGGAGAATAATCTAATTGATCCACCTTTACAATTTTCCCCTCATGAGGAAAGCAAATGACATGAAACAGAGTCGAAACAACGACGTCCATTTCGTATACCCAGTTCCTTCCTAGGAGGAGATTATAATCTAGGTTAGCATCTACGACTTGCACTTCAATATTAATGACCTTCCCCCCAACACATATAGGAAAGGTCGGGATAATCCCATGTGGCTTATGAGAAAGGCCATCGAATGCAGTCAAGACGGTAGGTGAAGGAACGGTCGAAGGTGATCCAATAGCCTTCCAACATGACATCGACATGACGCACGTGGAAGCCCCTTCATCAATAACAGTTCGAAAAATGTTAATTTTCCGATATGAAGACTTTATTTAAAAAGCCATGTGATGAGGGAGTCGCTTTTTGACATTTAACATGTCAAAAGTGAGCACTAAAGAATTAGCTGGATCTACTGCCCCTATTGCGGAAAGTAAAGCACTTCTCTGAGCCAGACATGACTGGAGAACCTCTAAAGCAGACATAGCGCATGGACTCTGAGCTAGATCCTCCACAATGGAGTAATTCTGGGCAGCCCTAGCATTAGGATTAATCGTCGCTTGTTTAGCGGAACCTTTCGGTATACGTGGTATAGTCTCGACAGGGGGTCGCACGATATGAAGGTCAGTACTTCTGGGGACAGCCTTATCCTTGGAAGTTTCAGCTTCACCGTAATCACGTGACCGAGTAGCCACATGGACATTAGAACCCATCATGAAAGCATTTGATGATTTTTCCCCTTCCTGGTTGCCCCCTGTGGAGGTCCCAGGATTTGAGCTCGCGCCATAAAGAAGTTGCTGCCCTTGGGGAAAAGGGTTAGTTAACACAGCTTGGGAACTAGAAGTCCCTTGCTGCCCTAACAAGTGCTGAGCATCTTCGATCTTGGGGCAAAGATGAGTTAAATAGTCTCCACCGCATAACTTGCATGGAAACTTAACTTTCTTTTTCGACTCATTTCTACCCCCACCAGCATTATTGCCGGATTTGTTTGCATCAGGCTTCCCATCTTGGTTCTCTTTCTTACCTCGTCCTTTCTTTTTCCCATTGGAATTTTGACTTCCTTTGGGATTATCTAATTGGACAACATTAATTGAAGAATTTTGGGAAGCAGAAGGATTAGACGATGTGACTTGGTTGTTAGAAGCAGTTTGTAAAGACAACTGCTGCAATTGATTCAATAAGTTCACCATATTTGTGTCTACTGACCCAACAATACTGTCCGCATGGGGACATGGCTTTGGCTTAGCTACGTCGACCTTAGACCCAGGAGCGTCTGGCAAGTACTTTTCTAGGATCCCAGAATGAGAGTAAATCAATTCTAATTGCTGGGCCCTAAAAATGGCTTGGTCCTCGGAATATACCCTAGACATGGAGACATCTTTGGAGATCTCAGGTACCAAAGACTTCAAGAACCACTCGAGACGGAAACCTGGAGGGATATCAGCTTTAATGAGCCTCTTTCTCTGTCTCCATTCCTGAATGTGATTGGAAATGTGAGTTGCCATATCCCGACGAAAAGTAGCCAATAGTTCGGTTCCGGCATCATACCGGACGGGCAACTGAAAATTGTTCAAGAATACATTGGCTAAGTGGGCGAATGATGTAAAGCTACCCCCAGGCAACTCTATATACCACTTAGCCGCGTTTCCAGTTAAGGTGCATTGAAATAATCTCAACCTAACCGAGTCATCGATCAGGGAGTTCGATGAGCACCATAAGTGGAACGTGGTTACGTGGTCGCCCGGATCCTCACTGCTTTTCCCTTCGAATTTTGGAATATCCGAAGGGATTTTAGTTGGGACCGGAGGCCAGGCCAGACTATACTTGATTGGGTCGTTAGTTAACTTAGTGAGGTCTGGCAAGTTTAACGTTACCAGAAACGGAAGGCTAGGCGGGGCTTGGGGATTCCACCCTGACTGGGCGGCAGTCCCTAAGCTCTGAAAAGATTGGCCTGGATTTTGGGAGGCACCAGGCTGCCCGAAGTAACCTGTAGAACCTGCTGAGCCAAAAGAGAGGCCTTGTGACCCAGCAAAATTCGGAGTTTGACCAACTCCGGCCGTATATCGACCATACCTAGCAAACTTTCCTCCTAAAGGATTGTAAGGAGTTGACAACCCGTGATATGGATTCCAAGTCGTAGGTAGGGGAGGAATACTTTGGAATGAACTAAACGTGGTATACGGCCTATTCCCATATTGGCCCGAGAATGGATTCCCAGTTCCGGCACTACTAAGCCCAGGGTTATTCCAACCTTGGAAAGGATTGTTGCTTTGTCCTACTGAAGAAAAAGGTATAGATCCTACCGTGGGGTTGGAATGTGGTATATGACCACTTCTGAATGGAAAACCTTGGAACGAAGCTGACGCACTCATCATGGATGTGGCAACCCCGAACGGAGCTGAGGGAATGCCCTGTGAATGGGCGCCAAATGGGAAGTACCCAGAACTGAAAGCATTTGTTTGGGAATTTCCACTCGTGGACGGAATGGAGGTAGACCCAAAAACAGACATGCTAGTAATAGATCTGAATAAAGAGATGGAGGGGATGTAAATAGTTCCACCCCCTTGCACAGATATAGGAGTCTGTATAGTTGTAGCACTAGTAGAATCCATGCTTCCAGTAGTGGTCATCGAAGGTAAGCGCATAGCGTAACCTGGACTTGACGGCCTTTACGACGGAGTCCCAACGTACTGCAATACATGCGGATGACTTGATGGTAGGGGAGAATTCGGAGCCGCTAATGACTCTGAAAGTTCTTCTACCTCAATAATATCCTCCGCTTGTAAGCGAACTTGAGAAGGAACTGGTGTGTTCCTTTCTTGTTCTACGGAAATACCAGGCCTTGCTTCAATACTATTTCCCCCAAGGGGAGGATCAATCCCCGATGCGTCAATTGTAGTGGGACGAAACCCACCAGTATTATTACCTCTATGCCTTCTTGGAGAAGGCTCTAAACTTGGTGGCGAGAGACCATGAAGTCTTCGAGACCGTCTGGGAGATCGGTCAGCCACTTTGAATTCCTTGTTTAAAATCTAACTAAAGACTCAAAAAATTTAAAGCTAGGCTGACTATGAGCACAGAGCACCCACTAAAAAGTCACTAAAGATACAGCCAATGAAAACAACTTCCAAGTATTTTCTCTCCGGGTGATTAGGACCGGACACCAAAATACGAGAAAGTGGAAAATAAAGGGCCTTCCGAAGATAGTCTGGGATGATGAGGGCCCCGGCCTATCAGCGAAGGTATCAGAGGAAGTTACGCTGACCTCCTAACAAAAGTTTGTGCCAGTGCAAGCCCCCAAGCTTCGCAAGGGTGCCCTCCAGTAGTGCTGTTGAGAGTGATACAACGTCGACCTCAGGTGCCACGAGATTCCTCTCCGCAGCCACCTATGTAGTTTCCTAGGAGTGGCAACTAAGGACACCAACTCGTCACAGAAGCCAGGTGGAACAGTCGTGAGGTAATTTCGGACAAGTAGGAGAGGGGTATCTCTCTTCCCTATCTTCACAGACCCTTGTGCTTAACTCCCAGATCCAGAGCTTTCCTGGTCTTCCTAACGCTATTGGATTTTCTCTCTTTAATCAGACTCCTATGTTTTGACGTTTAATATGGCCTTGGAGAGTTAACTCTCCACTCGCCTATTCCAAGGCCCTAAAATCCTAGAACTTGTTTGTGTATTTAACTTAAAAGAAAAAGTTCTAGTTTATTTTAATTAGCGCTTGATTTTAAGGGTTGTTCTTTAAGTCAAAGGATGATGGAAGTGAAACTAGTGGTGTTATTTTTCGACGCAAAAGAGATTAATAAAACTTAGCTATATGCATATGCACTTTGTCATTGTTTTTCGATGAAAAGTAATCTCTACAGGGTTTAGAAGGAAACTTCTAATGAAACAAACTTTTCTTTTCTTTTCTTTTCATTCACACTTCACACTCAAAAGTTAACAAAACTATTTTATGCTTAAATAGATGCAAATCTATCCTAATGCAACACTAAATGCTTGATGCAAGATTGAAAACTACTTTAACAAGAAATGAAAGTTGTTTTGTTTATCAAATTTTCTTTTGCCACTTACTATATTTAGATGGAATATAAGATACTAGAATTCATCTAAATACTAAAAGCAAAACTCAAGATAAGAAAAAACACTTTCATTCACCAAAAGGAAACTAAATGAAAAGAAAATTCAAGAAAGGAAAACAAAAACTTTTCAAAAAGTTCACTTCAAAGTAGCAACAAAAAAGTCTTTTTTGAAAACGCTCTCAACAAAACTGACACTTTGTGATTGCAACAACAAGCAAGGAACACTTTTTGCAAGTTGACACCTTACAAAGGATGAAAGCTCAACAAGAAACAAATTTGCTTTAAAAAGGATTTTTAACAATCGAAGGCAGGAAGGAAAGCTTTGGTAACAAAGACCAAAAAAGATCAAAAAGACAATTTCAAGAAAGTCTCAAATCACAACTTTGATGAAACAAAGAAGTAAATGGTCATAAAAATCGATTTCGTTAAGCAAAAAAAAAGTCACCAAAAAGCAAAGTTGAACACAAAGATTGATAACAATCTTTCTGCTCTGATAACTCAGAGCAGCCAAGGTTCCAATCAAGAAATCTTGTGTGTTTTTAGCAAAAATATGACGACACTTGCAAACATAAAACAAGACCAAAACTCCTTATAATTAGAGAGAAATCGGAGTAACGATGCTTGCTGTAACATAGAGAACTGATATTGACAAAAATCACTGTTCAACACTGACTGAAAGCACCAGAAAAACTTCAGAGACAAAAAATTTATAAATCCTGAAAGTTGGCAGATATACGCGACTGTGCTTAGTGCAGACTGCGTGTATACACGACTGTTTCTGAGGAAACCTGCATATACATGGGTTCACTTCAGACAACAAGCATTTATACGCTTCTGTAACTAAATGAAACAACGTATATATAATATTTCAAGAAAAATAAAAACAAACTCCAAAAACTGGTAACACTCAAAAATAAAGAACATATCAGACAGTAACAATAAACCAGCAAGCAACTGAGCCCTGATAGGCTTGACAAACACCCAAACTAGGAACAACAAGAGTGTCGTCCCCAGTGGAGTCGCCAATTCTGTTGAGGGATTTTATCCCCTAGGGCTTTTGGGTGGAACCCTACCAGACTAAAAGTTGTCTAAACAAAGAAACATGCACACACACAGCCATTATGCTAGCAAAAGCTAAATCTAAGGTAAGAAGGACATACCTCAGGTCCTACATTTGGGTAGTTCCTCAAGGGTCCAAACCCTTCTTCACGTCTCTTTCGCTCCTTTGCCCTGAGCAACCTCTGCAGGCTCAAAGCTCAGCCTCCTTCTGGATCCGTCCCGCCTCAAGCCTCTAGCATATCTCCTTCCAATACTCAACTTCTGCATATCTCCTTCCAATATCCCAAGATGCCATAACTAAGGGGATGAACATCAAATCACAAGGAAACAAGGGTTTCCTGTACAAATGGGGGAAGTGCAGAAGGCACAAGGGTCTTCAGACCTGATCAGGGGGAATTCTCAGTATAATAACCTTTCTCTCTCTTCTCTCCTCCTTTAGGCCTTCCCTTTGGTGTCTTTTTATACCAATTCCAAAGTAGTTTTTTAGTTAGGAATTGGTTGGGAACAGTTGAGGCCATGGGCACCAACAGGTGATCAGCAGGTAAAACCTGCGATCACCACCCGAAAATAAGGAGTTTTATATTTTTTTAAGTGTTTTAATACATATACGCGAGTTGAGTATATACGAACCCGTGTATACACACGTTTAACTCAGGGCAATGTCACGCACAGGGAATAAAACACTGTTTTTTAGATTTTGGACCAGGTCTGGAAGGAAGGGTTGCCCTAGGCCATGAGTGCAGCATCACAAACCATAATAGTGAGATTTGGAGATATTTTTGTAGATATTTTTGTAGATAGTCTTCTAGCAGATCTTTTTTGTAGATATTTTGCCTATAAATACAGCCCTGAACAATGGAATAAGGGTTGGTGGGTTGTTTGGTTGTTCCCTGATTTTGAGAGCTGCACTGTAAATATTAAGAACTTCTGTAATCAAATATTGTTGGAATGCTTGCATCTGAACTAGCGGGTTGTGATTTTAATGGTTGAAGAAATTGGTATGGAATTCTTGTGCTTGCTCACAATTCAATAAGTTTTTCCTCCCTTCATTTATTAGTTTATACATAGCTGCACCAAATATATATCATAATCTAAGTTGCAGGAAGAAAGAATATACCAGAATTGATTTTCATGCCCTCTGTGCTCAATTCGTGTAGTTTTTCCATGTTTTTCTTTGAAATTAGTGAGGAATATGCATTCTTAATTGCGCATGTTTAAGCTATTCCTTCAATATATGAATGTTGTCTGGGAATTCTTCATTGCCCCATACAGCTTTCATCCACTTTCCCTCTTTGGCTGGATGAGAGATCCTTAATTGCCTCTCAATCCTTGACCTCCATTTCATCCTTGTTCCAGCATAAATCATTGTGCCATGTGTAGCTATCTTTCTCCCTATTCCCTTCTTCTACCAAAGAAAACACACCCTTCAGTTCACAGTCATGACTCCATACCCAATGGTTTGAACTTCTTACACTTTGCATGCCAACTCTGTTTGATTCAGATCAACCATCCCACTAAACCAAATCAAAACCGATGTGAATCATATTTAGCCTAAAATCATCTCTTAAACAAAGTTAAATCCTTAAGAGAGAGCCCTCTCTGACTACTGGTAGGCTAGGACTTGCAATCCAAAGATTGGTTTGTGGTTACCTCGGCCGTATTCCCTTGGGAGTCAAAGGGAACAACCTGAGTGATAACAGTTACTTGGTTTGAGTATCACTATTTTCACCAAGCAAAGAGGAAGAAGGAGAGGGAGAAACAAACGAAGTAGAAGGTGAGGGGGCAACTCAAGTATCATCTAGTTGCTAATTTGATTGCTGAGGAATTATGGTGTTCTGAATGACAGAGGTCGAGAAAAGCCATACTTGCAAGCCAATTGTGAGTCTTGGAAGGGACAATGAAGCCATATAAGAAGCACCAATGTCTCCCCAAGAGGAGAAAGGACTAGGATTCCCCCCAAGGGGAAATCCTTGATTAGTGAACTCCATTTCCCCAACCTAAGATCAATGAAAGAATAGGGATGTTATTCCGAATTAAATGAATTTTATGATGCTTTGACACAACTTGATTTTTCAATATTTAAGAGTCGAGAAAAATGTAAAGATGACTCTAGTTGCATTCGATTTTTAATGAGCCTGAAGTAATAAGTGCTCAGATGGACCTCTTCTTTTAGGGAGTCGAAAAGGAATGAAAGTGACTACTTTGGAAGTCTACACAGAGGGATTACCAAACCAATCGCAAAACTGCAATATACACCTTGGTGGTAAATTAAAGAGAAATTACCAAGGACTTTACATATGGCAGTCAATCTTCCCGAATGTTGTGTTCAGTGCATTGTGATCGATAGGGTGGTAGACACATCTTTCTAAGGATAAAGGATATCAGCCTATTATGGTCTCCCAACATATACTCAATGGTACGGGGAGCACAAGTTCGTACTGGCACTTGTTGTATCAAAGAGGAGGAATCACCCAACCTTCAATGAAAACGATAGTTACGAAGCTTTACGACGCTAGAATACATCTCTAGCCTAGACCTTTAGATGTCGTGTGTTAGGTTCCAAAGCATTTTTATGTTCATTGAGGTTTATTTTAAAGTTTATCCTTCTTAAGAAGTTTTCCTTTCAAGGTTCACCTCATGATGTAGATGTAAAATTCCTAAATATGTAATCTAAAATGATAAACAATCATTTGCTTTTCTTTTAGCAATGAAAATCCTAGCTATTAAGGAAAGAAAAGTATGATTCTTTCAACAGAGAACAGAGAGAACTCACTAAATGAACTTTTCCTAAATCATTTTCCCCATGCAGTCTAAATGCAAATGCACATGCATGTATTTTTTTTTTTCCGTTTCCTCAATGTGTGAATGCCAAAAATGAAAACTATGTATAGATCTAAACTACTTTCCTAAAAGCGACACTTGAACAATTTCTTTTCAGAATGAAAGGGAGACTAAGATGACACTTTTGACTTCGAATGGAAAGCTGTTTTCGAAACTTCAAAAATCAACAATGTAAACTTTGAAACGGGAACTATAAACTCAAAACGGGAACTCTGGCCCAAAAACCCCAAAAAAACATTAAAAACAGTGCTAAAAACGAAAAGTGTGTATACTGGAACGATGTTTCTTTTAGGTGCCAATTTTGAACGTGTTTTAAAAATGGCGGTGACTACGAAATTTACTATGGAATTTTTGTGCAAAATATAGCTTCAAAACGAAAGTGATGCTACTCGAATAACGTTTTTTTTTAGGGTCAATTTTCAAACTTTTTAAAAATGCTAATAAAACCAATTTTTTATGTCTCAAACAAAGTTAATTTTTAAGGGAAAAACACATTAATGTTTCTGGTAGAATATCATATTTCTTTCCTAAGTATAAATTTAACATGTTTTCAACCACACCATGCTAGATACAAAAGAAATTGAAATTTTTTCAACTATAAAATTAAAAAAACCATGACATTATGAACAAAGTATATCACTCAATGAAATCAAAAGTCTTTATTTGTATACTGAATAAAACAGACATTATATCTCTAATTTGATATTGCATTGTAGATATTTAAACAATAAAATTTACCATACTTAAGACATAATCCAACATCATAAAAATGCTTCATAACTTCTCATTTAACAACATATGGAAAACATTAATTTTATTTGAAGATATAATGCATACATCAGTTATATAATCTGTCTTAAACAATTATTCAAAATCACTCATATTTTCTTGCACACCATCACAATTCACATCTTCAGATACTTTTGAAACCTGGAATGTTGGGCATGCATGTGGACTCAGATGGGGCACTAGTTGATGAAAGAGAAGAATATGGAACATCTTCGTCAGCATCCAGTCACTCATATTTTCTTGCACACCATCACAATTCACATCTTCAGATGAGTGACTGGATGATGACGAAGATGTTCCATATTCTTCTCTTTCATCATCTAGTGCCCCATCTGAGTCCACATGCATGCCCAACATTCCAGGTTTCAAAAGTCTTCTAGATCTACGGCTGGTTTCACCAGACTCCCATGTCAACACTATTCCTTCTAGTAACAACCTTTTTAGAATCTCTATCGTCTTGAAGCGAAGAGTTCCTCTCTTTGTTAAATTGAAGTCATAAACAAGTATGTCAACATCCTCCAATTGTAATATGTCTATGTGGCGATGATTTATATTTGTACCCTTTCTTTTTCTTTTTCCACCATTTTTTTTGTCAACTACCATCTCTGGCTTATACACACCATTGAATGCGTGTGTATTTGTGGCATACCAATGTACCTCAACACTTGTAACATCCTCATTTTCTGTAAAGACCTTTATAACTTTAGCAACCCAAAATGGATAGCCTTTGGGATCTCCATCTGTTAGCATTGCAATCATGCAACCCTCCTTAATATCATGTACAGAACCCCTATAAAGGTCTTCCATGGCTTCATGTTGTGCATGAGATCTTCTGGAACCAATATATATCTCTCTTTCCATTACCTGTGAAGAATTAATAATACGTTGAGTTTGTTGCTGTTCAACAATGTTTACTTCCTCTTGTTCATTCGACACATTTTGTGGCCAAATAAATGGATTTTTCAAAGGCATATCTTCATTGGTTGTTGTTGAAATGATATCACTTTGATTATTGAAAAA
>APFE031496196.1:2715-31124 GCA_000404065.3 Pinus taeda
TGAGCAGTGACATAGCCTAAAAACACTTGCATTATGTTCCCCTGAGTATGTACTTCATGTTCCCTGAAGACACCTTCTGCAAATTATCCTTGAAAAGTGCCCTTTTTCCATTGGCGCAGGTACATAGTGTCTTATCCGCGCCAATCACTGAGATTCTCAAAAAGGGGCGCGCCCATTGGCGCTCTGTCCTAGAAAAACACTCGCGCCAACTAAGTTTGGTAATGATTTTTGGCAAACGCGCACCCATATGTTTTTTCCTTTCAGATCATGAAGTCTTTTGAGGGAAAAAATCCATCTGATAGAGGTCGAGAGTCATAATCTATCCTTGACATCTATCCTCAGTAGCTTTTTGGAGATAATGTCGATCCACAATGGGCGTCCTGGTGCATTGAATCTTCCTCCCTTCTCCATTTATAAAATTATGTCCTCATGCATTAGACAAGGGAGTTCTGGAGTTCTGGAGTAATGCTAGTTATGATTATGCTTGTCTGGAGTGATAGTAAGAGTCTTGAAGCATAGGGAGGTTATGCTGCCGGAATCCTGAGAGAGAGAAGGTCTATTGCAAGGCATACATAGCTGCTCGCCCAGCCAGAGAATAGGTTCAACGTCAGAAACTTGGTTGTATCTTTCTCTGCCTATTATTCATTAATAGATGACTGCTATTATGGTTCCAATCTCATTGCCTATTATGATGTTTGATTTATTTCCTTTTTGACTGAAATATAGTTGTACTTTGGTGGATTTTATGCTTGTAGTTGTCTTGGTCTTTGCATGTGCAGGTGTCCATTCGCGAAGATCGCTAGGATTGTGACCTGCTGAAGCAAGGGAGCCGGAGGGTCAACTCTACTTCGACATTTGCGTTGGATTCCAGGTTGGTCTTCGTAATCCACCTTTTAGTATACAACTAGGAACTTGCATAGTAGCGTGAATTGATTGTTGCTAGACCCATTTTGGGCTAGTGGGATCGCCTCTGTCCGCAGAGGGGATTTACCTGTTTAACAAGGGATCCACACGTTCTCCCTTCTGCATCTGAGCAGATCTAAGCTTCCGCTCCAAGTACATCTTCTGCTGCTCAAAATATCATGATATAACATGGCCAAGGCATCCCACATCTCCTTAGTAGTCACTCTTCTAGCTATGTGGCACACCACGTGATGCTTGACTCCATCCAGGATCATCCTCTTGGCCTTCACCATCTCAGCCTTGTACTTCTTTAGCGGATCTTCATTCGCAGGTTCAACTACCACACTATCAACATACGTCTTGAGGGCATGCTCATCTAGAAGGAAAGAGATTCTAGCCTTCCATATGACGTAGTTGGATGCTCTGTCCAACCTATCTTGATCCCTCTATCCACTGGTTGACATCTCCTCCGAAAACTGTCGAACAACTCCCTCTTTCTCCCCATTGCGTAGCTTCTAGGCTGGTTTACGTACTCTTTGATGGAGTTGGTAAGTCTGCTACTCTTCTCCTGCCCAACAAATGAGAAATAATGATTTCCTCGGCAAGAAACCACTGAGGAATTATTCCCTCACTATGTGATCTGCTTCCTTATTCTGACAACTTTTCTGCCCAACACTCAACTTGCAGAAAATTGTGTCCCTCTAGGTACATGCTGAGGCTCTGTGTGGTTCTCTTTGCCTTGGAAAATTCTCGATCCGACAATCTTAACTCTCTGTCGACTCACTCAAAGAGAGACAACCTCGAAAATATAACCCTCCTGGCTAGAACTGCACAATCCCTAAGGGGATTTGAATTGCTTCTTGCTGCAACAAGTTGGCCCTTGCTGAAGTGCTATATCTTCTCTTCCTGTTTCACATCAAAAGCTCTGATACCATGTGAAAATTCCTAGATCTAAAAATCTTAGGAATCCTACTGCAACCAACTGAATCTACTTCACCTAGATTGTAAATTACATTACAAACTTATTTCATATTTCTTCTTGAAATATTAAGCAAATTACTGAAGCAGATTGCACCAAATTAATATGATTCTAAAACATAGTATCTGAGCAAGGAAATACAAACACATACGACACCGTTATTTTTGGACAAATGTCCCCAGAAAAACCCAATGCTGGTAAACTAGTGCAACAACTCTAAGGGTTTATTATTATTAAGCAGTAGAAAATTCTGAATATATCTCTGAATACCTCACAGGGTTATTCAGTTACATAAAGAAATATGGCTATAAGAATTGTGAGGTTACCCCACACTATCACTAGAAATCCTGACTGATCCAACCCTTGACTGATTGCCCCCAACTTTTCTGGATGCCTCTGCATAATATTTGCATCATCCCAACATCAAGCTCTTTGGGGACTGCGCCAATCCTCTAGATGGTCGGTTTTATACCCAGGAGATTCGATTTTTGTCTTTCAGTCTCACACCCCAGCACTCGACATCTAAAACTCGAATTCCTTCTGCAAATTTCGGACTCCTCACTGGCTTCTGCGCTGCCTCTGTCTGGCTATGCATTAGCCCCTCTGGCTTAGCGCTACCCCTACTGGATTATTCTCTCCCTCTCTCTGCTGATGATTCTCTGGTTGAGAAAATCACTCTCTCTCTGGAAGCTATCCATGCCCCTCAACTACAAGAATCTCCTCAATCGAATTTTTCCTCTTGAGAACTTCTCACTTCAGAAAATCGATTTTTTGATCTCTGTTGGTGTGTTTTCAAATGACCCTGAATCCCCTTCTTATATCTTTCTGTTGGACAACCAACAACCTAGATTAACTCCTAATCAAAGTTTCAGATTGGTTTGACTTGATCTCCATATTTTTCTAGAAGTTACACCCACAATTAGTTTAATACCCATTAATGTTTTAATTTTTCTAAATTTAGACTTAGGAACTCCATTAAAAATATTAACTATCTTAACAAAATCATCTATGGGTGGAATTTCCCAAAATGGTTTCTGGGTTCTTTGGAATGCATGCGCCCAAGCCTCCCTGCAAAATTTGAGGGCTATAGGACATCCAATGCTACCACAAATCAACACTCCCTCTTAGCGAGGAATGTGCTCTAACAACATAGTGCTATTGCATACTTCTTTGACTTTGAAGCATCGTCCTCTGCGCTGCTGATGTCTAACATGTTGTCCACCAACTACCGTGCTGCTGCTATAACTGTACTACTGCCTTTGACACTGACACTTCCAATGCTACATATGTACTACAACTCCCTCTCAAATGTTACATCTGCTACGCTGCCAGCACTACCACTGCTGACACTGCATCTGTACTGCAACTCATTTGCTGAGACAAGAAACTGAAGAACAACCCAAATTACTGAAATAGCTGTGTTCAGTATGATACCATGTGAATGTTAGAACTTACTGCTTCTAGTCTCTGCGTTGACCCTCTGAATCTACTGCGCTGCTGCTGACCTCTACTTTGTTCTATCTGCACTACTGCCAACTCTGCTCTATACTATTTAGTGTTTGGTGCTCCTAGCCACTACAACTGTCTCCCCGACACATCTAGACACCATCCGACACTAGTCCATCCTGCTACTACTGATATGGGCTCCCGTAGCAAGGTATTGATATGAGAGGTGGAATCCACTAGGATCCTGCCCATATGTAGCTCTTTCAAACTACAACTCCAAATCAACCCACTTCCTCCTAGAGGTATCTCGGTTTTCATGGCGAACTCCTCTTGTTCAATATTCACGGCTCTAACCTTAGGATCGTGCTTCTCATCCTTGCCCTTTTTCTTTAAAGGACATTGGGATGCAAGTGGCCCATCTCGCCATATCTGAAACACTTCACCTTAGAGACGTCCTTCTTTCGTCTCTATTGCCCCTTCTGTCCCTTCAATGGAAGGGCTGCATTCTCCTCCTCCTCCTTGGGCTTCAACCCACTGCTGTTGCTGCTTCCATAAAGTTTGACCTTGACCAGGTCTCTCCTTAGTTCCTCTTGTTTTAGAGTTGCCCACATCTGATCCCAATTAGGCAATGCTACTCTGCCCAAGATACTCTGGACAAATACTTACCACTCATCTGAGACAAAATTTAGGGCTAGTCTAACTAACTCTGAATCCTGAGGTGTATGCCCCAGAGTCGACAACTCATCATGAGGTTCCCTCATATTTGTGTGGAAGGGATCCACATGTTCTCCCTACTGCATCTGAGCAGATCTCAACATCTACTCCAACTACATCTTCCACTCCTTGGAAGATCCCTGATATAACGTGGCCAAGGCATCCCACATCTCCTTAGCAGTGGCTCTGCTAGCAACGTGGCACACCACGTGATCCTTGAATCCATCCATGATCATCCTCTTGGCCTTCGCCATCTCAGCCTTGTACTTCTTTAGCGGATCTGCATCCGGAGGTTCAACTACCACACTATCGATGTACGTCTTGAGGGCATGCTCATCTAGAAGGAAATATATTCTAGCCTTCCAGATGACATAGTTGGATGCTCCGTCCAACTTGTCCTGATCCCTTAAGCCATTGGTTTCCATCTCCTCTGAAAATTGTCGAACAACTCCCTCTTTCTCCCTACTGTCTAGCTTCTGGGATGGCTTACGTACTCCTTGATGGAGTTGGTAAGTCTGCCACTCCTATCCTACCCAACAAAGGAGAAATAATGGTTTCCTCAGCAAGAAACCATTGAGGAATTATTCCCTCACTATGTTATTTGCTTCCTTCTTCCAAAGACTTTTCTGCCCAACACTCAACTTGCAGAAACTACATCCCTCTAAGTCCGCGTTGAGGCTCTGCGTGGTTCCCTCTGCCTTGGAAAATTCTTGATTCAGTAGTCTTACCTCTATGTTGACTCACTCAAAGAGAGACAACCTTGAAAATATAACCCTCCTGGCTAGAACTACGCAATCCCTCAGGGGATTCGAATTGTTGCTTGTTGCAACAAGTTGGCCCTTGCTTCAGTATTAGATCCACTCTTCCTGTTTCACATCAAAAGCTTTGATACCATGTGAAAATTCCTAGATCTATCAATATTAGGAATCCTACTGCAATCAGCTGAATCTACTTCACCTAGATTGTAAATTACATTACAAACTTATTTTAGATTTCTTCTTGAAATATTGAAGCAAATTACTAAAGCAACCTACACAAAATTAAATATGATTCTGAAACATAGAAACTAAGCAAGGAAATACAAACAGATAGGACACCATTATTTTTGGACAAATATCCCAAGAAAAACCCATGCGGGAAAACTGGTGCATCAGCTCTGAGGGTTTATTATTATTAAGCAACATCGAATCTTGAATACATCTCTTAATACCTCACAGGGTTATTCAATTACAGAGAGAAATAATGGCAGAAATAATTGTGAGGTTACCTCACACTTTCACTGGAAATATTGACTGATCCAACCCCTGACTGATTGCGCTTGGATTTTCTGGCTGCCTCTGCGTTGTATCTGCATCAGCCCAACATCAAGCTTTCTGGGGACTGCGTCAATCCTCTGGCTGGTCGATTTTCTACCCAGGAGATTCAATTTCTCCCTCCCAGTCTCACCCCCCGACACTCGACTTTTGAAACTCAAAATCCCTCTACAAATTTCGGACTCCTCACTAGCTTCTATGCTACCTCTGCGTGTTTTATGTCATCCCCTCGGGCTCAGGGCTGCCACTATTGTATTATTCTTTGCCGCTCTCTGGTGGTAATTCTCAGGCTGAGAAAATCACTCTCTCTCTGGAAGCTATCCCTGCCCCTCAACTGCATGAAATCTCCTCAATCGAATTTTTCCACCTGAGAACTTCTCACTTCATAAAATCGGTTTCTTGATCTCTCTTGGTGTGTTTCCAAATGGCCCTCAAGCCCCTTCTTATATCTTTATGGTGGAAAACCAACAACCTAGATTAACTCCTAATCAAAGGCTTAGATCAATTTGACTTGATCTCTGTCTTTTTTTAGAATTTACACCACAATTAGATTAATACCCATTAACATTTTAATTTTCCTAAGTTTAGACTTGGGAACTCCATTAAAAGTATTAATTATTTTAATAAAATTGTCTCTGGGTGTAATTTCCCAAAACGGTTTCTGGGTTCTTTGGAATGCATGTGCCAAAGTCTCCCTACAAAATTTTAGGTCTAGAGCACATCCGATGCTACCCAAATCAACAATCCTTTGGGAAATTTGATTTGGAAAGACATTCAAAGTGGCTTGATGACAGGGAAAATTACAATAGGTAGTAGGACTCATTATCATCAAGGGTAAAGTTGAGGCAAACATGATAGGGAAAGAAGTTATCAATGAGAGATGGTGGAATGTTGTTATCTGTGACGTCAAACTCAATCATTAGAGTACTTCCTCTTCGGAAGAAACAAACAAGTCTTGACATGAACACTTCTAATATATGTCATTAAATTGCATTAATTGGAAGTACCAATGTACAAGAATTCCTAGAAGACAGGGGGAGAAAGGCATATTGCAAGAAGGTAGAGGAAGATATTTCGTCAAGGGAAGTTACCATTTTCCATTGATATTAAAGGGGGAGAGAAATCAGAGAGAAGATCAGAAGCATGGAAACAGGGGAACAATAGTCGCAGACAAAGAAAGTGTGTTTCCATTAATGTCAAAGGGGGAGATTGTTGGAAAATGGTTGTCATTATTTCAAACCAAGTAGTAGTTAGGAGATGCCACACATTTGATGAGGAATTTGGAGGAGAAGATCAATAAGTTTGCAAGAAAAACCATCATCATTATGTAATCCCCTTCATATAAAATTCCAACGATATGTGACACAACACATAACTCCTCACGGTTGAGAAGATATGCCTCATCAAATATGAAGGTCTAAAAGTGTGGTCATGGTGCCCTAATGGATGATTAAAGGAAATTTTATGATTGGTCAAATTTGGAATTACTATTCAAAATAATTTTCAATGATTTGTGTGGGTCTAGGGTTGACCAATTAGCCCTCCAATTGAGGTATAGTTTATGTCAAAATGTCTTCCAAGGGAGGATCATGTGGGTCTTTTAAAAATAATTTTTATTTGTATATTGGAGATCAGGTCAACCCATTAAAAGTTCAAATTTATCTTTTTAAAATTTCAAACTATTAAGGATGGCTCTATGACTTGTTGGGAAAGTCGTCCGCTCTTAAGGCCCTCCTTCCACTATAAAGATATGAGTTCTTTCCTTCAAAGGCATCAAATTAAGAATCTCATATTTTCATGCTTATTCTCTAAAATTCTAAGGCCAAGAGGAGTCACGAATATCTGAATTAGGAGGTCGATTTCTATCAAATTTTGGTGAGCCTATATGTGGTATCTTCTATGTGAATTCACTGAATCTTGTGTGGATTAAGTCTGGTATGCAAGGACAAGGTTTCATAGAAAAATTCAAGAGGCGTCTTGAGGCCAAATCAAAGTTATTCTTACGCTAAATTCTTCTAGTTTGAGAGGCCTATTTTGTGTCCAAAATTTGGATCCTTCCTAAGGATTTTCCTGACATTATTTGGATCCTTCCTAAGGATAAGAATCTTATATGGACAAATTCAAAGGTCACCTCACCTTGTTTCTTAGACTATTTTGTGGTAATGTTTTAGCACCTAAGTAGTTTTATCTTGAAAATCATGAGGCTTATCTTTCATACCTCTTAAGGTATGTTCTATGGCTTGGTGCGAGCTTCTTTTGTGGCAATTTTTCCCATTTGTTTCAAGCCCCAGCTATAGCATGTTTTAGCATGTTCTGTGGCCTTTTTTGCAAATATTTTTGTGGCACTATTTTGGACCTTCTAAGGCTATTTTTTGGCCCCCATTCCTAATATTTTCTCTTAGGTAAAATCTCATAGGTCCTCAGGTCATTCATCCCCCTTCCTAAGGCTCGCTCTAAGGCTTATTTCACAACTTTTTGTGGAAGTATTTTGAGGATTTTTTTGGCCTTTGTTTAAGGCTTGTTATATATGGTGTTTACTATGGTTTAGAAGGTGGATTAAGGATAGACAAAGAAGCTTGGATTAATGTTTAATTGCACAAGTTCTGATGCATTTTTGCACCTAATTTTATTTCTGTTTTTGTGGCATTTTTTTGGGGATATCTATGAGAGTTGATTTACATCAGAAATAGGGCTTATCTATGCCTCCTTTCTCAACCCTCCAAAGCAAACCTTCTATGATCATTTTGGCATTCTTTTATGCCTTTTCAAAGGTTGGACTGACTCATTTCAGATGCATGATGAGAGGATCATTCATGCCAAAGTTTAAAGGGTTTGCTAAGCTCATTTATCTTTTCATCTTGTAAGAACATAGATCATTTGTTAAGGAAATATGAATTTTCTCTCAACACTGTCAAGTTTGCATCAATGTTGTCTTAAGGTAGCTTTAAGGGTTGTTCAAGGAGTTTCTTGAAGGATTGTTTGAATTGTAAGAAAGGGTCAAAATAATGTGTTCTGACACAAGTGACTAATGTGATGAAGGTGTGTTAGTAAGGGTGAAAAAATCACAGGTGACGTAAGCAACTCAATTTCATTTCTATATATCATTATTATATTTGTGAAGGAATTGCAGGGGTCTTGGCTCTAGAATTGAAATACAATATTTGTGCCACTTGATCCATGGTTTTCTGAAGATGAAAAGTTGAATCATAGAGGATTGTTTGCAAAGTCATGTCTTAAATTTGGTAAAAGAATTATGTCTTTGCAAGGCTGAAATCTAATACTATTACAGAGCAAAGTTTTAAGAATTGGACTTAATATGTTGAACATAATCTTGTATTTGATGAAGAGCACTGGATTGAGAAGTCTTGTAGGTATAAAGCCACAAATGCTTAAGTATTATTAATTTATTACTATTGAAAACTCAGAATTTATTCCATAATTGTTAGTTCTATTGAGAGATAGCAAGGTGTAACTATTACCCCATATCAAGGAAAAAATTAGGATTATTGTGTGCCCTATCTATTGTTGGTTTATTGCTTGTTGCATATCATGATGATTGGAAGTATTGTAGACTTTTGAAACATTGGATTGTGCATTAGCATTGGCTACAATTTTGTGACAAGTGTTGCAATAGCAATAATTGCTATTGGGCTAAAGCAGAGACATCTGATCATAGCAGTTGTTGTGCAAGAGAGACTTGTTGTGGATCTATCTTTGTGGTGCTAGAGTTTGTCATCGGATATACATATTGAGTAGTAGTAGATATGTTTATTGGATAGAGAGTGTTGAGTTCTACTAGATTGTTTAGCTGGGGTTTGATCCCTTTGGTGTGTAAAGAGTTGTTGTTCTTGTTGGCCACCTTGTGCTAGTATTGCAGATTGACAAAGTTAGCAAATTGATTTGATGTTCTTTATCTTGTTTTTTGAGTAGAGGTGGATCTAGTAAAAAATATATGAAACATGGTCCATCATGGTGAATTGAAGGTAAAATATTTCAAGGCAAGTGATGGCTTGCTGAGTAGGGTGGTAGGATGGTGCAAGGCAGAGAGTGTAGTCTCCTTCAAGCTGGAGCCTGAGAACACTTCAAGGTGGCATGGTGGTGCTATGGAAGGGTGGTGCCTGTGCAGAGCGTTGGAGCATCCATTCAGTTGGAGATGATATAACTAGGGTGTCAGAGCATCCTTCCAGTTGGAGTTGATAAACTAGGGGGTTGGAGCCTCCTTACAGTGGATGTTGATAAAGCAAGGAGTTGGAGCTCCTTTCAAAATGTAGTCTGTAAACTAGGGGGTTGGTGCCTCCCTTAGTTGGTGTTGTAAATATTGGAAGTTGATGCTTCATGTTGATGTAATTTTCAAGAGACATTAAGTATTCAGTGGTTTTTCTCCCAGAAGGGTTTCCACCTAAAAATCTCTTGCGTACTATTCATGTAATGTGATGTGTTCTTGATTATCTTTTTTGATCTAATGCTAATAATAATTAATGCTTTATGAATTCAAAAATGAACTAATTGAGGATAAATATTGATTTAACCCCCTTTCAGTTTTTCCAATGTATCTTTGATAAGGGCGATAGTTCTATTTTTTATTTCTTTGGGGTGAGGTGAGAAAAGGTTGGTTCTCAGCTTCTAGCGAAGGAAAATTTCCCTATCTTGGATGTGCTAAGAATAGAGATTCTTTCGATTATTCTAATTTTACTTCATTTTTAGTTTTGATTTTTTCTTTTTTCGTTGTACATACTCTCCCTTATATATTGATGCAGGTGCGTAAATCAAGCACAAGATGTGAGAGTTTGGACAAGAGCTTACCAATGTGATGGGATGGCCACATGGTAATGTTGGGAGGAATTTTTAAATGTTTTTTAAGAAATAGTAAATATTTACATTAGGAAGTGAGTTTTGATTTTTAGAATAAGTTGGAGAAGTTATTTTCTAATGTAAATATAATTTTCAGTTTCCCTTATTTTGTGGAGAAGAGGAAATGATTCACCCTTTGTGACTCTTGGTTTTCATAGTTCGTTAGTTTTGGGAAACAATAAGAAAATAGTGTTTGAGAAGAAGAGAAAAAAGGAGAAGCTCCCAAGTGAGGAGGAGAGAGAGGGAGAGAAGAGAGGAACTCTTTTTTTTTGTGCAACTACAATCCTGAGGTTGCAAATACTTGTACTTTCCAATCTATGTGAAACAAAAAGTGTTTTTTATGTGAATGGCGTAATTGAATGGTAAAAAAAATTGTAAGTTGGCGTGGTTTTAGATTGAATCAAAACCCCAACGTTGAAGCAAATCGATTCCTGCTTATGAATTATTAGTAATCGTAGTTTTATTCCTATGTGTTTGGTTATCTTTAAAAGTTTGTACTTTTTCAATCGATTTACATTGACAATATTAGCATTTAAGCTTCAATCGTTGTGATTTGTTCATGTATTATGTGTATTCTTGTTGAAATGGTTTCAAAACCCGTAGAGGAATGTACCATGGTGTCTAGGAGTAGGAATATGAGGTATTTATAGTAAACTGGTCATTTTGAAAGTTTGTAGAATGTTGTATCAATTTATAAAAGAAAAAAAAATTAAAATCTTATGGCTTCATTTAGGGTGTGATTCTCCATTTATCTCTTGGGATTCTTGTGGTATTAGCCTTAAAAGTTTGTAGAAGGAATGTCTAGTTGCACCCTGGAATAGTGGTTGCATGGTTTTCTTTTAGTGATAGGAGTGTTGTGACAACAACAAGACAAAGTACCATGATTTGAATGTTATCACACCCTTTAGATTGGATTTATGACAATTAGATTTGAGCTAGTGTGCAAACCTTAACGAAGAAAGGTGAGTGGGATCAATCATTGTGTTATGGAGTAATGAATGTGTGAGATTTATAATGGTTTGAATGTTGTTACAGTGAAACATAGCACTCTGTTTTGGAAACACTGTCAAAATGCCTCTTTCATTGATTTTTGATTGCCAAATTGTAATAAATTGCAAACTTGGTGAAGAAGGGAAAAATAATATGTTTACTGTGTTAAGAAGCAAGTCTGGGTCATGGGTAATCAGTTGAGAAAAGAGTCGGACCATTTCAACTTCCCCAGAAACTGCAATGCAAAATTTTAATGGGCACTATGAAACAGTTTATTTGAAAACGGGCGCTACGAAATCATTCATTTCGTAGCAACTGTGCAATTTTTTTCCCAAGATTGAGGGTTCGGTTTTAAATCTCTACTTGGCCAGCCTTTGTATTGCCCAATGTAGAGGACAAAATTGGTATTATGATTGCTAAGTGGAAAAGAGAATCCCCTTTTTAACAATCTGTACAAAAGGTATGGGTATTCTGTATTGTTTGGCATTGAAGATGTTAAAGGGTCAAATCCATTGTTATATGGATTGAGTAGATTGGTGATATTGGCATCTGGTGTGATTCATACTGCATCAAGTGGTATTAGAGCTCGAAAAGCTCTTTAGCTTGAAAATTCTCAGAGGAGGAATAGAAAGATTTTAAAGAAGATGAATATGCACCAAAATAGGTATGGCATGATTCAAATCTTGAAGTAGAGGATGTGAATAGGAATCTGATTTTCCTATGTAGTTAGTTTTGTAAAAATATTGTAGTGGAGATTTCTGAAAGAGATTAGAGGAGAGTAGAGAATAGAAATTAAAAAGAAAGGAAGCCAGTAAAGTTCAGAGTTCGTAGCAAAAGCATGAAGTAGAATCATATTTGAAAATCTGATTGAGGTAACTTATTTTTTTAATTCTTATTGAATTTAAAGATTTATGATTGCATGATGGAAATCTGAAGAAGATGGTGTATGGAAGAAAATATGCTTTGGGACGAAGTAGATCAGATATGTTTTGAAGAAAACATAAATTTTTGAGTGAAGGGCATTAGAAGGCTGCAACATTGAAGGTAGAGCCAACAGAGAAGACTACAACAACAATGATGCAGGTTCGACAAAGATTTGGACAGTAAGGTAATGGTCTTTTGTTAATTAATTACTAATTACAAGTAGCAATGATGATGTTTACAATTGATGACTGTAACCAAGAACAAAGAGATTTCTTGATAATGATGGCAAGGAACCTTGCAATAGAGGAGGACCAACAAAGTTCTAAAAGGAGAAGGTGAGTAAATTGCAAGTAGAATCCAGAAGAGCACAGAGTGCTCAAATGAAGATTCCAGAGGAAGGAGTCAACAGAAATACTAGGAGAAGACTAGGCATGGAAGAGCTTAGTATGGTATTTACAAAAAAGGTTGATGGAGTCAGCTTGTTGCAGTGGCTTGTGTGCAGTTCACAGTGAGCAGGGAGAAGCTCATGGAAGGAGGAGTGGCTTGTGTGCAGTTCATAGTGAGCAGGGAGAAGGTCATAGAGGAAGGAGATATGTGACTACTTAGAGTCATAGTAAAGGTTCAAAGAGAAGCCATAGTAGATCAAGTCAACACAAACTTGATAGAGAAGTAGCTGAAATCAAATTACAACTAGAGATTTTGGGAGGATTGCTACAAAGAGATGAGGAAGATGAGGGTTACAGTTGGACTATCTGGAAGAGAGTAAAATGGAATTTGTTGCAGGTGAAGCTGAGAAAAAGATCAAATGCTCAGTTGATGGAGAAACTCAAGGAATTTGAATAGAGGTTAAATTCTCAGCTGGGAAGAGAAATGGAGCAACAACAAAATGTTGAAGAATCTAGGGAAAATAAGTGTAGTGTGATTCTTCATTACTTGATAATAATTTATGAAGTCTTTTTACTTTTTCTTGTTAGCTTAATCTTCTTCTTCTTCTTATTAATGTGTGTGCATGTACTTCATCAAACTGCTACCAAAACATAAGAACAATAACAAAAGATGTTGGCTCTCTGCCAGGGCCAAAACATTTCTTCTCTCGAGAGGAAAACCCTTCGGTAAGTTTTCTCTTATTGAAGCTTCTTTCTTGATCAGTTCCAAACCCTAGACCCCTGACTTGAATATCGTCCAAGCTCAAGTCAAGTCCTTTCGACACTTTGTTTCCTCTACACTTCCTCCTTCTGACACTTGGACCTTCTTCTTTCGACACTTCATTCTTTTTCAATTGTTGATAAACCTAGTTACACTTACTCTAGAAGAGACACCTTTTGATAAGTCCTTTTCTTGAGATGATCCCTTCCTTCTCTTCACCAACAAATCAACTTGAATGACTGTAATAGGAGGGTTGTTATAACAACAGAGACAACCTCCTTTTCCTTCGCACGTGTGACTGTAATAGGCTTTAGAACAACCTTATTTCCTTTGCTCTTCTTCCTTCTTCGCTGGAGTGGGAGGTACTTTAGATCTATGCTCTTAGCCAAAATGATGAGGTTTATGTGATTGTAGTAGAGGGATGCTATAACAACAGAGAGACCCTCTCCTTCTTTGCATGTGTGACTGTTTTCTACCCTACAAAACAGTCCTCTCGACTTCGGTTATGTACCCTTCTCCTTCGTTGCCCTTGGAACCCCTTTTATTCGTCCTTCTTACTTATTTTCTTGACTCCTTTTCCTCATTGATTTCAGAGTTATCTTGGTGCGTTATATTGGAGTGGACAACCTATATATATAGAGCACTGTCCCTCCTTTTAGGCTGACTAGAAGGCCGACATGTTAACTATTTGTAGGCCGACTTATTGTGCAAACTTCAGATGGTTTCTATGGTGGTTTTGCATGCTTGAAGAAGCTTCTTTGATGGCGCCTTTGCATAGGAGGAGACTTGACTTTGTTTGGAGGTCTTCTTATGACCCTAATACATATTATTAAATGGTGTAACAAGCCCTTAAGGTCTTCAACCTTTTCTTTTGATTATCTGACTCACCTATAGTACTTCAAATAGTGCTAGACCTATTTCAATGAGCAAGAAACTCATTGACATATATTATAAGAATAATATTTCTTTTCTTGAATAAATGAAAATATCAAAAGTACATTTATGAACACTGAACCTAGTTACATTTCCTTCAACACTCCCTCTTAACTAGGGAGGTATTCATAAAACATTACAAGGTGTTTGGCTATTGTCAATCTTGAAGAATTCACATAAGAGAAATCGGATTTCCAATCCATCTGTTATAGCATCATATCCATTAGCATTGTCACAGTGCAAGGCCTTGACTAACAACTCCATCTCTTCATGAGATCATGAGCTACAATGCTGGCGAAACCTAGACACCTTCATCATTGTCTCTCAAGGTACATATCCACCCGGGTGTTCTCTGAGTATGACCTTCTAGGACTATTCTTATCTTGGGTTCCCAACCCTCAAAGAATATCGGTCCTCTTGGCTACTCTTGTCTTAGATGCCCTACACATCCTCAAAGAGTATCGGATGCTAGATGATTACCCAATCCTCCCATTCTTTCTTCCCAAGTGAAGTCAAGAATTTTGTGTCTATCTTGTTTCTATATTTCCATTCATTGGCCTTCATCTATACTTATGGATGTTAGTCTTGGTCTAGTGCATGACCCATGTGATGGAAAAACACAAATGTCACTCCTTTATAATCAGGGGTGATCCAAAACTCCCTCTTGATCAGGGACTTGTCAGAGCTCCCTCTTAACTAGGAACTCTTTCATTCATCAACAACTTCTTCATGGGTCCTTCAGTTGCTTGATCTCCTTCCTTTCTTTGATGGCATGAAGTCTTTGTTCGAACTTCGTCTAGGTAGGGCACCATCCATCGATCACTTTCCTTCCCGGTTTTTCATGTCATTGCTTCCTTTGTGGAAAGTGTCTTTCTTACTGTACATCAAGTTTTCTTGTCATCTGGCTACTCCTTTGTCATTTGTCCATGCTTCATAATACTCTTCTCATGGATTCTTCGTTGTATTTACTTGTTTACATGGTTCGACCTAGTAGCCAATCATGACTTCATCCTGATATTGCTTCAACATTTCTTTTTATTTTGTTGGATGGCTTCTTCATCACGACATCTTTGTAGAGTAGAATCAATTATCTGCATCTTTCATATCTCCAAGGCCTTTATAGGTGTCAAGGGTCCTTCCTTGCTTTGTCATAGTTGTCCTGCCTTCTTTCAGGAGATATCTTCAGAGTATCTTTGCAGATAGTGATTCTCGGTGATCATGGTGCTCTTCACATGCTTGATCTCTTTCTTCATTCACTTCTTCTTAGATATATAGGTCAACCATCTTATGCTTCTTGTGAGAGCATTTCTTCATTGCTTGCTTCCTGGACTAATCATCATTTCTTCTTGCTTCGTAGTCAACAATCTTATACTCCTTATGTGAGCATATTCTTTTGTTGACCTTCATTGCATTGTTGTACATGCCTTCGAGCTTGTTCTTGGTGAAAGAGAGTCTTTCATACTTGATCATGTTATAGAACTATTCCCATGACTCAATAATATACAAATGATAATACGACTAAACTTTGATGCATACATACCTTGTCTTGATTCTCCTTTGATCATATTAGCTTCATTTGGTTGTCCTTGGTGTGGCCCTTCTTGCTTCATCTTAGCTTGCTTGCATATCATCCTTTTCTTGCTTTTGAAGATTCCATCATAGGATCTTGAAACCCTTGCCTTGCAAATGTTTCTTTTCTTTTGATGATGGATGTCTTCTAAGATTCTTTTTCACTATTAATTTTCTTTCATAGTGGATGAGGTCTTATTCTAGGTATGCTCCTTCTTCATGAATATATTGAGCTATGTTCATCATGCTCCTATATTCTAGAAGATATTTCTAACCATGCATTTTTGTTCTCATTTATAAATGCTCTTTCTACATGAGTATCTAGAACTATATGTACTTCATGTTTCTAGATTTTAGAAGATATTTCTAGCTATGCAATTTTATTTTATTCCTACATGCTCCTATCCTACTCAAAACCTTGAAAGAAGACTTGAAGTAAAGAGTTTGACCTAGTCATAGTTGAGATCTAGAGGATCTTCCTTATTTTGCTTCTTTTCTTCTTCTTTCACTTCTTGAGTCATGTGAGCTTCTTCCCTCTTTATTTTGTTGTTGTTGTCCTTCTTAAGCTTAGGACAATTCGTTTTGTATTTTCCATATTATTGGCATCCAAAACATTGGATTTTGGACATGTCTTTGTTGTTTGTTCTTCATGGACCAAATTTGCCAAATTTTCCCTTGCTTTTGGCTATGGTAGTAAATGCTTTCTCCTTTGATCCCACATCTTCCTTTGCTTTAAGTCTGGTTTCCTCTGCCTTGCATAGAGACCACATTTCACTGAGTGTGGTTGCTTCCTTATTGGCATATATGCTTGATGTGAAGTTGCCCCAATCCTCAGGTAGAGCATTGAGTACTACAATTGTCATTTATCTGTCAGACATGACTTCCCCAAGCTCTTGAAGTTGATCTCTCATTTCAGAGAATTTTGTGAAGTAGGGAGCTATTCCTTCCTTTGTTATCATCATCTTGTACAATTCATTCCTTAGAGATATTACTTCTTCGGTTTTGGATACTGAGAATAGCTCTACTAGCTTATCATAAATTTCTTTTAATGTTTCAAATTTGGAGACATAAGGAATGAGAGAGTCTTTGATTGATTCTATCAAAATCCTTTGAGCTCTTGTCTCATCCTTATTGTACTTAGCTAAGGCTTGAGTTTGTTCCTTAGCAGGGATAGTGATATTCCCTTTGATATGTTCTAGAAGTTCATTCTCCTTGAGAAGTAGATCAATCCTCTTCTCCCAAGCAAGAAAGTTATCGGTACCTACCAATTTGTTGCTTTCCTTCCGAAAAGACATTGATGTATATTCAGAAGGGGACATATACTTGATAGATTTTTGAGATGTAATGGATTTGCTTCCTCCTTGAAGACTTGATGGCTTTCCTTCCTTGGATATTGATGATCTTCAAGTTGCTTTCTCTAAGTGGACTTACTTGATGACTTGTAGCTTGATGTAGGTCCTGCTTCAATCTCATCTTCTTTGTAGGTGCATTTATTAGGGCTCTCCTTCTTGCTATGTAGAATTCCTTGATGAATGATGGATTGGAGACCTTCTTGTCCTTGAAGTGATTGAGACTTCTAGGCTTGATGCTTCAACCTTGTAGATGTCCTTTCTTGATAAGTGTTCTTGAGTTGCCCTTTCCTTGATGTGTCACCTTAGCTCTGAAACCATGTTGAAGAATCTAGGGCAAATAAGTGTAGTGTGATTCTTTGTTACTTGATAACAATTTTTGGAGTCTTTTTACTTTTTATTGTTAGCTTAATCTTCTTCTTCTTCTTATTAATGCATGTGTGTGTACGTCATCAAATTGCTACCAAAACATAAGAACAAGAACAAAAGATGTTGGCTCTCTGCCAAGGCCAAAACCTCTCTTCTCTTGAGAAGAAAACCCTTCGGTAAGTTTTCTCTTATTGAAGCTTCTTTCTTGATCAATGCCAAACCCTAGACCCTTGACTTGAATATCCTCCAAGTGCAAGTCAAGTCCTTCCATCACTTTGTTTCCTCGACACTTCCTCCTTCTGACACTTTGACCTTCTTCTTCCAGCACTTCGTTCTTTTTCAATTGTTGATAAATCTTGTTACACTTGCTCTAGAAGAGACACCTTTTGATAAGTCCTTTTCATGAGATGATCCCTTCCTTCTCTTCACCAACCTATCAACTTGAATGACTGTAATAGGAGGGATGTTATAACAGCAGAGACAACCTCCTTTTCCTTCGCACGTGTGACTGTAATAGGCTTTAGAACAACCTTATTACCTTCGCTCTTCTTCCTTACTTCTTAGCTTGAGCGGGAGGTACTTTAGGTCTACGCTCTTAGCCCAAATGATGAGGTTTATGTGACTGTGGTAGAGGGATGCTATAACAAAAGAGAGACCCTCTCCTTCTTCGCACGTGTGACTGTTTTCTATCCTCTCGACTTCATTTATGCATCATTCTCTTTTGTTGCCCTTGGAACCCCTTTTCTTCTTCCTTCTTCATTCCTTTCTTGCCTACTTTTCCTCGTTGATTTCAGAGCTATCTTAGTGCGTTATATTGGAGTGGAAAACCTCTATATATAGAGGACTGCCCCTCCTTTTAGGTTGACTAGAAGGCTGACATGTTAACTCTTTGTAGGCCGACTT
Organism: Pinus taeda; assembly: GCA_000404065.3. Taxonomy (NCBI): domain Eukaryota; kingdom Viridiplantae; phylum Streptophyta; class Pinopsida; order Pinales; family Pinaceae; genus Pinus; species Pinus taeda. Next base: position 21,105 of record APFE031496196.1, read on the forward strand.
CTTGTGCAAATTTTGGATGGTTTCTATGGTGGTTTTGCATGCTTGAAGGAGCTTCTTTGATGGTGCCTTTGCATAGGAGGAGACTTAATTTTGCTTGGAGGTCTTCTTATGACCCTAATACATATTATTGCATGGTGTAACAAGTCCTTAAGGTCTTCAACCTTTTATTTTTGTTAAAAATAGTGTAACTAGGATCAATCTTCATTATTTTTGCATTAATGTAATTTTTGTATTTAAAGAATTAGTTTTGCTCTAATTAAAGAGCTCAAGACAATGAAGACAATCATGTATTATTTTTGTAAACGTAAATGAATGTAAGTCCTTCTAGCTCATCAATGAATACTCCAACATGTACCCACAGATTTGATGCAAAGGAACTGCTTGAATACATTTGCAAACCTCTTATTATCACGTCGGCTAAATGAAGGATCACATCGGCTAAAAGGATCAAGTCAAAATATCACGTCGGCTCAATGATAAAGAAGTAAGCCTATATATAGGTTGCGTTGATACCTCTTCAAGAGACAATGAAATTCATTTTTCTCATTCGTGAATACAAGCGAATTGAAAGGGTCGAGGATGAGGATAGCCGTAGTTGTTGAGGAGGTTTGTTCCCTCAATTGCAAGCTTGTTCTCTATTGCGACATTCTCATCTAGGTTAGGGCATCTCAGTTCTTGTGTATACAGTTGGGTTGAAGGTCCATACAAGCTGCAGTTGGATGAAGTAAGCCATTACCAAATAAATTGAAGTCATCGTAGGCCTAGAAGAGCCCTAACTTTCCTAGCATATATGCTCACGTTTTGAAACTAAAGCTTCTGTTCTCGCTGCCCTCGAACAATCATTATGTTGGCATCACCAATCTCAGATCAAGAGCCTATTAAGGAATGTGATGGGTCTACATGAAGTGTGAAGGTAGCATGGGGCTAGAAGAGCCATTCGAGTCCAATATTGTTGATTGACATGCATTTTGCTCAGACCAGATATACTATTTAGATATGCAGGAGGATACATTATGTTTGGGTACATGTTTGGAGGTATTGTCATTTGATGTAGAAGGCATTTTTGAGTCAATGTTTGGGTCATGTAATTTCTCAGTAAATATTCTATAAGAAAGAGTTCAAAGGGTTTTTCCTCTCAGGATTGGAGAGGTTTTTGCCCTGGCTTGTTGCCAATATGTTGTGTATTTGTGTATTCTAGTCTTCTTGTTTTGGTAATTGTTTGAAGATAATAATTCATATAAACAATAAGAAGAAAAAATAATATCTCAAGTAGTTGTCATAGTTAAAGAGAAATCAAATATTTATATTGCCCTTCAATTTCTCAACATGGTATTAGAGGGAAGTTCAATAAAGGGCGTGAAGAAGATCAACTCTCTCATGCAGCGGTTGGCAAGCATTGGACTATGGTTGACATGGGTCAGTGCAAAAAGGCACAAGATGAATCTCGCAATTCTTCCTCTTTGAAATTTTGTATGGGTATGGAGGAGATCCGCAACACAGGTAGGCTAATGCTTTTGGGTCTCGGATGAAGGAATATCATAGCGCTTCGAATAGGTATGGAGCAGAGATCCGAATCAAGGTCTGATGGCAACTCAACTAGGGTTTTAGGTGCAGTCACGACCAAATCTTGGATAACGCAACAATGAATTGTATCCTAGGCTAAATACCCTCAACACACCTATGAAATAAAGAGATGAATGAAGCAGTGAATACTTCGAACAAGGATGCAATACTATTATGTCATATAGATCTTAGTGTCATCATCACAACAACCTAAACCTATTGAACCACAGTAACTTAGATTGATTTGAATTGATAATAATATCTGCCTATGCACAGTCATGTATCAAATATATAGAACAGATCTCGGGTATCCGCAATCAAGAAAATGAGATCTCGCATGAAGGAACAAATCTACTCCTAGGGTTTGACTGCACCTTGGTTGGGTACTAGGTGCAATCATGGATAGATCTCGGTTGCAAGGATTGATTTCGAAAGAGGGCGAAACTATAACTTAAGGCTAGATATGATCTTAACATAAACTCTGTGATGACAATCTTGACATCTCTGTCATAACATCCTAGCACTTCTTGGTATATGGATCTGTCTGATATATCACAATTGCATGACTAATGGTCTTGACATACCCTAAGCAGATTCTAGCGCAGTGATGGATTTGGTGAAATTAAGGCGCAATCACAACAATCTCCGTGCATAATATACATTACAATCAAGGCATTACTGTGAATTGTATATTGTCTCCTAGCAGCGTAAGAATACATGTGTATCGATGCTCATGCACATTGACTCGACATAATTATGTTTCGGTGATGATTGTGATCACAATCACATCTCAAGCATCTTGAGGAGCAATGACGAGGTTTGTATATAGTATAAAGGGCTACAATATTGGTATGCTAAATGGGGGCAGTGATAATCATGATAGGCACAGTCTTGGAAAAGTAATGATGACAAAGAATCATGATCTCATAATGCTACACATCATCTCAATCTACAGTAAGGTGCAACTGATCTTGTTCTTGAAGATCATGTTCTCGATGAAGGTATAGATATCATCTCAGTGGCAATCTCTGGAGCAGTCATAATGCAGTAGTAATGTTGTCAATGATATAGAAGCAATAAGGATCTCAATAATGCAACAGTGAAGCAACGATGAAGATCTCAACAGACCTCGTTGACATAATGAAGAAGTAGCAATGCTGATCTCGATGAAGGAGCAACAAGGATGATTGCAGTGATGGTGCAACAATGACCTAGTTGAAATGCTAGAAGACATACTCTCTGAAATGCAATAAAGAAGGTCATCTTCATGAGATCTCAATTGGGAGATTTCAGTAAGATGATAAGAAGACAATCATCTATTTCTCTTTATAAGCAAGATGTCACGTGTCCTTGGGACAAGGAAGCTCCCTCATCTAACAACTTATGATACCTATGCAAAATGGAAAAAAGGATAAGTTGTGGACAAAAGTGTTGAAGGACTAAAGCATGAGAAGGGAAGTTTGGCCCTCAAACAAGACAATTTAGTATAACTAAGATTTAGTGCTATGGGAAGATTAGGGAGAAGAGTTCATATCATCTGAAGGATAAAGGAAGCTAAAGGAAAGAGGGAGTAATATATCTCCAGTATGAATGAGATGATATCCCTCTCAAAAGGATCTTATCAGAAGTCCTTGAAGATATGGATCATGGCATCATATGGGAATCATGAAAGACATAGCTCTTGGGAATCTCATTGTACTTTAAAGGAAAGGAAGAAGTCATCCAAGACAAAGGAAGCATTTGCCAAATGGGGATATATAAGATCTTAGAGATTCTCTGATGGAAACCTCAGCGGAGGATCCCCTAGTCAAGAAAGGCAACAAGTTTTTCATTAGGAAATCCAACTCTTGGAACTCATGAGATGATGGTCCAATGACATCAGAAATGAGGCAGATCAAGGGATTGAAGATCTTTCCAATCAAGAAAGTTGTTGAAAGAAGCCTGAAGGAATAATGAGGTATGAATGTTTGTATTTATTTAATATTGTAATGTCATGTCATATGGTTACAGGTAACATGGATCGAGCATGATCAAAAGAGAAAAGATCTCCTCCTCTAAAAGGATGCTGAAAGACTTAAGTCACACTAGATGAAATCAACATAATACATAATATGTCCTCATATAAAGTATGAGGTAGTTGATCACAATTAAAGAACTCTGATTGAAAGCTCCTGGGAATGAAAGATGTGAGGATGGAAGAGATCGTGAATTATGCAACCATGATGAAGGCAATCAACCTCTGGAGGATAAGGAAGACTTGACCAGGAAATCTCCCAAAATGACGTAAAGACTCCGATGGAAGTTTGAAAAAATGAAGACCCTTATTGTTGGGAGATGTGTCAACATGTATACAGGATGTTGATACCTACAAGTAGATGTCACTAGAAAAAGGCCATCACCAAAAGGTAACTTGTGATTTGTTTTTGGTGTCTGACCTCTTGGAAAAGCCTAGGTATGTGTGCAGGGCCATGGTAAGAAAAGTTGTGAAGGATGTCACAACTATGTACCACATGATCTAGAACAATCACTATTGAAGGAAAGGTTGTAATATTCCTAATTAGCTATGGCTAATTGGAATATTCGATTTTGTTCAATTTTGCCTTCTATAGTTATTTGTAAATAAAAAGTGAGGAAGGGGGAACATAACTCACCTTAGAACAAAAAGTCACTTCCTAGGTAGCACAACATTGTGACTTAAAGGGGAGCCAAGGGGGGCCAAAGGGGGACGTAGAAATGGAGCCCACGTAGACACATGGAGGAACTGCACAAGAGGAAATGAACACGTGGCAAGAGGGGAATCACGCAGGAGGAGGTGAGCCTAGGGATTGTGAGAGGCAGAGGCTATAAAATAGATAAGAGCCCCTCATTTTGAATCATTGAGTTATGTGCATTTGGAGTTAGTTGTTTCGACTTCTGAGCATGCTGGCTGTTTAGTTAGTCTGCAACATTGTTTAGTGCATCGAGTGTCTTCTTTCGGAGATCTCACCCTTAGCCCCAAGGGACTTCGAGTGCCTGCTTGGGCAAGGCATTTCCATCGGTATTTCAGCAGTAGTTTTATTATCATTTCGGCAACGGTTTCATCAGCTTTTTGGAGGACTGCGCAACACTTGGAGAGGGACGCTGTTCTTTTTGGTTGCAGTGCTAGATTAGGGTTTGTAGGTGGATTTATGCAAGGAGATTGAGCATGGGTCTAGTTCTTGTCTCATTGGAGGATTTTGGCAGGGTTTCTGGCAGTGTTACAGGCAGAGTTTGGAGGGGTTTTCCTCAGTGGCAGTGTAGGGCATTGAGGAACTGCGCAAAACCCCAAGAGGGTGTTTTTCGAGGGTCGGCCATTCTAGGAAAGCTTTCTGGGTTTTTCTGGGTTTCTTGAGTAGAGCCCGAATCCAGAGTTTCAGCTTTTTCCGAGGAAGGGAGCAGCCCCGAATCATCATTTGTTCTCTAGCAGCAGCATCCACGCAGAGAGGCCATTCTTGTCATTTTGAGAGTATTTCTTCACTTGCCTTGTGCAAGTCGAGGTGCCATATGTCCGATCACCTCTTGTACTCATTTTATTGCTCAGTATAATTAAATGTTTTAGCCTTTCTTGCTGCATTTCTTGTGTATCTGCTTATATTTCCGGTTTATGTTATTATATGCTGTTTCACTGTTATCTATCACTTCTGGGTTACTATATCAATTGCACGTATTTGGTTGGAATTTGTTGGGGTTTTGAGGGATATTCCGAGTTAGGGATATTACAAAGGTGAAGATAGATGGTCTTATGAAGGAAGCCCCCGCTGAAAGGTCAAGAAGGATACTTTATGAGATGACATGATGGAGGAAAGTGATGGATGGATGAACCATACATATGAAGAAATTGATGACATCGAAGTCTTGGATCATCAGTCAACCAGAAGACCCTATAAAGTACCGATGATAGTCCCTGGGTAAGAGGGAGCTCTGGGAGGTTCCTATGAGTAAAGGAACTCGAGCAAGTTTCTGAGTGAAGAGAAACTTGGAACTCGTCCCTAGTTAAGAGGGAGAGTTAGACACAACATTTTTGTCTTCAGTTTGGAAGAAAGAATGGAGGATTATGTAATCATCTGGCATCCGAAACTCTTTGAGGATGTGGTAGGGCATCCAAGACAAGAGTGGGCAAGAGGACCAATATTCTTGAGTGTTGGGAACCCAAGATGAGAATAGTCTTAGTAGGGCATACTCGGAGAACACTCGGGTGGGTATGACCCTAAGAGAGACAATGATGATGTGTGCCTATGGTCTCACCAACATTGTGTGCTTTGATCTATTTGAGAGATAGAGTTATTATCAAGGCCTTGCTATATGGAAACAATGTTGGTTGAAATGATGCTATAATAGATGGATAACTAATTTGACTCTTTGCTTATGAGAACTCTTGTATTGAGAATGTCCATGTACCATGTATGAACGAATACCTCCCTAGTTAAGAGGGAGTGTTGAAACTAGTGTAACTAGGATCGATCTTCATTATTTTTGCATTAATGTATTTTTTGTATTTAAAGAATTGACTTTTTCTCTAATTAAAGAGTTGAAGACAAAATGAAGACAATCATGTATTATTTTTGTAAATGTAAATGAATTTAAGTCCTTCTAGATCATCAATGAATACTCCAATGTGTACCCACAAATTTGATGCAAAGGAACTGCTTGAATAAATATGGAAACCTCTTATTATCACGTTGGCTAAATGAAGGATCACACCAGCTAAAAGGATCATGTCAAAATATCAAGTTGGCTCAATGATAAGGAAGCAAGCCTATATATAGGCTGCGTTGATACCTCTTCAAGAGACAACAAAATTCATTTTTCTCATCCGCGAAGACAAGCACAGTGAAAGGGTCGACGATGAGGATAGCCGCAGTCATTGAGGAGGTCTGTTCCCTCATCCACAAGCTTGTTCTCTACTGCGACATTCTGATTCCGGTTAGCGCATCTCAGTTCTTGTGTGTACAGTGGGGTTGGAGGTCCATACGAGCTGCAATTGGATGAAGGAAGCCATTACTGAATAAATTGAAGACATCGTAGGGCTAGAAGAGCCCTAACTCTCCTAGCATATATGCTCACATTCTGAAATGAAAACCTCTGTTCTCGCTGCCCTAGAATAGTCATTACATTGGCATCACAAATATCAGATTAAGAGCCTATTAAGGTGTGTGATGGGTCTAGACTCTACATGAAGTGCGAAGGTAGCATGGGGCTAGAGAAGCCTATCCGAGTCCAATATTATTGATTGACATGCATTTTTCTTAGACCAGATATACTGCTCAGATTTGCAGAAGGATACATTATGTTTGGGTACATGTTTGGAGGTATTGTCATTTGATGTTGAAGGCATTTCTGAGTCAATGTTTGGGTCATGTAATTTCTCAATAAATATTCTATAAGAAAGAGTTCAAAGGGTTTTTCCTCTCATGATTAGGGAGGCTTTTGCCCTGGCTTGTTGCCAATATGTTGTGTATTTTTGTATTCCGATTTTCTTGTTTTGGTAACTGTTGAAGATAATAATTCATATAAACAATAAGAAACAAAAATAATATCTCAAGCAGTTGTCATAATTATGGAGAAATCAAATATTTATATTGCCCTTCAATTTCTCAACAATTTTGACTATTTGACTCACCTACAGTACTTTAACTAGTGCTAAACCTATTTCAATGAGCAAGAAACTCATTGACATATATTATAAGAACAATATTTCTTTTCTTGAATAAATACAAATATCAAAAGTACATTTATGAAGACTGAGCCTAGTTACATTTCCTTCAAAATAAAAGACAATTGTTGAAGAGATTATTTGTGAACTAGAACAAGGATAAGTTCTTGGAGAGGATGACAATGATGAAGAAGATGTTGATGGACAACCAAAGGAGAAACGAAGAGAATCATTCATAAGTAATGCTTAATAAATTTGGTGAAGAAATCTTGTTGCTCGAAAATTTGCTATAGAAATCTGAGTCTAAGCTATTGATAGAACCACAGGCTGAATATTCAAACTTAATGTTCAAATATCTTGAGGAAGAAATGGATTTGTTCATGTATCTTGTGTATTCTTGTTGAAATGGTCTCAAAACCCATTGAGGAATGTACCATGGTGTCCAAGAGTAAAAATATGGGTATTTACAGTAAACTGGTCATTTTGAAAGTCTATAGTTTGTTGTACTGATTTCTAAAAGAAAAAAAATTAAAATTTTGTGGCTTCATTCATGATGTGATTGTCCATTTGTCTTTTGGGATTCCCGTGGTATCAATCTTAAAGTCTAGAAGGAATGTGTGGCTGCGCCCTAGAATAATGGTTGTGTGGTTTTCTGCTATGTTACTGGATCCGTCAGGTCTAATGGCTGGATCCACGGATCCCCGGATCGGAGACGGATTCGGATCCGCAGAGATCCGCCCAGCTTCTTTCTGAGGGGAAAAAACCGTCAACGTCAATGCACAAATATTTGGTAAATGTCAGTGCAAAATTCCAAAACCGGAAATCCAACTGTCCATTCGCTTGTCAATGAACGAATCAGCGTCTGCCATAGTTTTAAAACTCCGACTCCGACTCCGACTCGGTCGAGCAATGACTCCGACTCCGAAACGGTAATGACTTGGCCGGCTCGTTTTCAATGACTCGGTCATTGTAAAAAATACATTAAATATTTAGTTTTTTTTATAAAAAAGCATAATTTTGAAGATTTTAAACATAATTTTAAAGATTTTCATTCATGTTTCCAAACACACAGCATTATAATATAGATGGAAGACAACATATGATCAAAGTAGGCTCATGAAATTGGTGACCCGGCCGTTTCACCAACTTCACACATTGCCAGTGAGGGTAAGATGCTCTATTGCAATAAATGGCTGCATACATATCCAATGCCTCCTACTACTCAACATCCCTGTTTCACCTTTGGCAAGTGTATTATTCCCACCAACAACTGATTGTGTTCGGAAATGCAAGCATTCAACTTTCTAAGATTCTTTGGGACAACTTATAGTAGGTTGGATCCTCAAATCTACCTCAGGTGGTCACTAAAACTCATGATTGTTGTACAAATAGGTTAATTGTTCGGAGCCAGGAAAGTATTATTTGTTTGAACTTTGGCCCCTTCTTTTGTGTGTGCACTAAATAACAATTCAAGGAATTTGAGAGGATTAATTAGATCATCAAATTGATTTACAGATGTGATGGAGATGCACAAATGCTTAACTACAAGTATCATTCCTCCCTAGCTATTTAAGGCTAATGCATCCAACGAGTTCCTCAAGCCTGTAGAAGACATGCCATGCCAATTACATTATATTATTAGAATAGATGATTGATATAGGTAGTGTAACCCATAACAGTATGTAGGGGTTCACCCAACTATAGAGAACCCACAACAAACAGGGAAAAAATGTTGCTCCCCACCACCTATATGTGCATTCACTTAATTAAGTTCACGTTACATGTTCTACTTCTAATCAACAGATGTCAGAAACATTATGATGCTGTAAGTCTAAAAAAAATCCTCTGACTAATAAAAGCAGCCCGAGCAACTAATATGACTATAAAAAAGTATTTGTGACTAAAGTTACTTGACTCACTGGGGTAATGACTTCACGAGGCCAAAGAGTAATAGTTCACCCGATTTGGGAAACTTAAGAATAAAAGGAAATAAAAATAGATAAAAGACTACAAAGAATATTATTTTCAATAATATCTATGTTCACAATGTCAATATAATGTAAATTTCAGTATAGCTCATTTCAAATTGTAGTATTCAAAACTGTCCAGATCGAATAGGTAACCAGTCAAACCAGTCAATTCATTAACCTCCACGACTAAATCGGCCAATAAACCTAGTTCATCCCGTTGCATGCCTAGGGTTTGCAGCAAACCGGTCATAAACTAGCAATGGTGAAGTTGGTGACCTAGCCGTTTCATAACGGAAACGGTCCGTTTCGGCCGAGTCATTGCTGACTCGGCCTTCCGAACCGAATCATCAACCGTTTCGCTGGGGAGGCCTTCGACCCGGATCAACCCGGCTGAGTCAATGTTGACTCGGCCGTTTTTTAAAACATTGGCGTCTGCTAAAATAATAAATCAATGTCTGCTAAAATAATAAAATCAGTGTCCCGGAATATAAATCAACGTCAATGAATTAATGAATCAACATCTACCAAAATAATCTAGGGAGTTGGCCGCCGTAATTTATTATTTTTATGACCATATTATAAGCTTTAAATTATAAACTTTAATGCAGTGGCGTGGACATTATAATCCACCCATTTTTATTTGGATATTTTAAAATTTAAAAAGTAACTAATCTGGGGAGTTGGCTTCCGTAATTTATTATTTTTACAACCATAATATAAGCTTTAAATTATAAATCTTAATACAGTGACGTGAACATTATAATCTACCCATTTTATTTGGATATATTAAAGTTTAAAAAGTAACTTTTTATTTTA
>APFE031496196.1:32869-51432 GCA_000404065.3 Pinus taeda
CGGATCCGGATCCGCATCCAAATCCGGGTAACTTAGGTTTTCTGTTAGTGATAGGAATGTTGTTATTAGGTTTTCTGTTAGTGATAGGAATGCTGTTATAGTAGAGAGACAAAGTAACCTGTTTTGAATGTTGTCACGTCCTTTAGATTGGATTTCTGACAGTTAAATTTGAGCTAGTGTGCAAACCTTAACAAAGAAAGGCGAGTGGGATCATTCACTGCATTTTAGAGTAGTGAATGTGTGAGATTCACAACGGTTTGAATGTTTGTTAGAATGAAACATAGCACTCTTTTGGAAACACTGTCAAAATGCCTCTTTGACTGATTTTTGATTGGCAAATTGTAATAAATAGCAAACCTGGTGAAGAAAGGAAAAATAATCCGTTTAGTGTGTTAAGAAGCAAGTCGAGGCTGTGGGTAATCAGTTGAGAAAAGAATCAGGTCATTTCAACTTCCTCGGAAACCACAATGCAGAATTTTAATGGGCCCTACAAAATCATTCCTTGTTACGGAACGATATATTTGAAAACAGACGCTACGAAATCATTTCATAGCAACTGTACAATTCTTTTTCCCAGGATTGCGTGTTCGGTTTTAAATCTCTGCCTGGCCAGCCTTCGTATTGCCCGGTTTAGAGGATGAAATTGGTATTAAGATTGTCAAGTGGAAAAGAGAATCCCCTTTTTAACAATCTGCGCAAAAGGTAGGGGTATTTTGTATTGTTTGGCATTGAAGATGTTAAAGGGACGAATCCATTGTTATATGGATTTAGTAGATTGGTGATATTGGCATCCGGTGTGATTCGCACTGCATCATATATTCTTCTTCTCTTTCTAAAAGTCCCGCTTCATATAATACTGCTTCAAAAGGAAAGAAAGAAATATGCCCATATTTTAATGAAAAATCTTCTTTGTTTTCAAGAAAAAATAGAGTTTCATGTTACCAATATTAAACTCTTCAATTGAGTCAAAAAGCACCTCAACAAAGACAAATCATCTCAGAAAACTAACATCATCAAATCATCGCCCTTTTTATTTATATTAAATATAATTAAACAGGCATTAAAATGAGATACTCCAGCAGAATGCAAGAGATTCATAAAAAAATTATTGTAGAAAGCTTTATGTAACAAAGTAACATTATGGTAATCTCAAAGATGTTAACAAACATTGCCACTTGTACTTTTTCTGCAAAACTTTTATGCTACCTACTAATACTGTGTGTAAAATATTTGCACTATTTACAAATACGTCTTTATAAAATATACCACTATTAAAGATAAATAGAACAATTACAATATTGGAAGCTAGTTGTAAAGCTATTTTTTTGTTGAATTAGAAGGATAGGCTGAAGCCACTTGAAAGCGCTTTAATTACATATCAGTTAAAGGATCTAGTCCATCATGTTTGAGAAAAATTAATAAGGGCATAAAATTACAAGACATGCAATGCTTTCACAAATATGAGAGTCCCAGAGAATAGATCAAAATTAAAGCTCAAGACATGATTAGGGTTTGAGGCATAATGAGATGCCAGCTTTCCAAAATGACCATTGTATAATAAAAATCCCTAAACCTGCCAACTTAAAACATGAACTCAGACAAGGTTCTACAGTCTAATTGAATCAAGTGTACAATGTTCATGATTCATTTTCTGTTTGAGGATGCAACATTTTGACGGCGAATAAATTCCCGCATTTCCTGATGTGACTCCGCACGAAGAACAAACTGTCTCTTCTTGGTATCTTCCCACAGCAACCCTCCAATATCTCTTGCATATGTACACGCCGCTTCAAATACATCCTGTTCAAAATAAAATAAAAAATCTAAATGTATAATGGAAGCACAGGCCCTGAATGCTACTACAGACTATTAGATTTGAAATTTAGAAGCACTTCAGTTTATGGCACAATCTTGTGTTGAATCTCATATTCCAACTGATTTATGAAATAGACATTTTCAAAATCCCACAGCCCAAGTACAAGATAAAAAAATTCTTGTAAAATCAGGCATTATTAGGAGCAACACAATTACACAAGGAGTTAATTGTTATGATGATATTCAACATCGATTCAACACTAACAATAAAAACCAACGGAAATCACAATTCCATTGCCCTACATATTTGCAAATCACAGAAATAGACTGGAAATTTAGGCAGCTGAAGCACACCTCTGAAGGAAAGTCATTATAAATATATGCAGGTGTTATCTGAACTCTATTTTTATCACTTTCCCAAAGTCTAATCTGCATGAAATCAAAATTGAACGTACAGAGTTATGGTGCTTGTCTTTATAATATTCAAAACTAAAACAACCCAAACAGTAAAGAAAGAAAACAACATAGAACACAGAATTGAATTAGCATATTCCACAGTATGAATACCTGATCTGTAACATTCTCAGGTACTGAAGGTATTCTCTGGGCAACACGAGCATGTGCATGTTGCTGAAGGAAAGATATTATCTGCAAGAAAACAAAGCAACTCAGGCATCTGCATCCAATATACTGTATATAGAAGGATGGAATTAGCCTTGTGTGTAAATATCCTAGTTATCAGGAAACATAACAGTATACAGATCTGCAAGATCTTTGGAAAGCCAGGATCCAGATACAGCGGGGAAATGGAAAGTACAAAACATATAAATATTTTTATAATTTGAAAATTAATATCTGGAATATCAAATGTTTGTTGGAGATAATGGCCATATTTAGAACTTAGATGAATAACATATGCACACTAATGAAGTTATGCAATAATGGGGCATTTAATGTAGTCATTAACAAAGTGGTTAGAAGTTAGGTATTTGGGAGTTAAATAATCATACTCATCCTCTCTCCTAGTATGTCATGAGACATTTCATCATCTAATGAATGAATCCACTCTTTCTTACTCTCATGTGCATATTCCTGTCCATGCTTGTTTGTGTACATCTAACATGGTATCAGAGCCAAGGTGATGAAAAGCTGAGGAAGCAAGTGAAGGAGCAGAGGAACTGCTGTGATCAAAGAAGGCATCAATGGGCTGCTAAAAAAAATGAACATGCACAAGATAAAGAGGGCAGGTAAAGTCAGTCAAAGGAGTATTGGTATCAACTATCAAATGAATGTTGTAGGGGCACCATTGAAGATTTATCCATGCAAGAGAAAAGGGACCCAATCTAGGCACAATTTGAGTGCAAGTGAAAGACTGATGGGAATAAATTTGAAAAAGGCAATAAGCATCCTGGTTGGAGAGACTAGAAATCAAGTTGCCAATCACAATTGGAGCTCATTCTTTGTGCCTTGTCTGAATTTACACTGTGAGAGGTGTAGCTTGCATCAATGAATAGCAGAAGCTGCTATGTTTGATCATCAATAAAGAACATATTTCTTTTAAAGAAATCGTTGAGCAAAAGAATAGTCCTTGTAAGTCCAAGAATGAACAACAAAATCAGGGTTAAAGAAGTAAACCACTGGTGATGTTGAATAAGAGTTGCTACAATTGGGAATATGTTGAGCAGCAATTCTGCGTGAGCAAAGCCACCAAGATAAGGATGCTTCCAGAACTTGATACAAACTCAAATATGTGATAACCAGTTGTCATGTGAGCTGTCGAAGGAGAAATACTTGAACGAGGAATCAAGCCAACTGTATGGGCCACTGTCTGAATACTGAGTAAAGGAAAAGGCAATAAAGGTGTCAGTTGAGAGCTGTTAACAAGTGAAGTACATGATGCTGTCTACCAATATGAGAGGATAAGTTGACTGGTATATGCTCACGAGCATGGGTCTGCATAACCAGGACCTACTAACAATCAGTGCCTATTAGCACATGGGTCAAAAGCAGATTTGGTGAAGATTTGAATTATCACGATTCACTGTAAGTTGGTAAGTCTGCTACTAATTTTTGGAAGAGATGCTTTGATGTGTAGTGCTAGCCTGTATTTGCATTTTTTTCTAGAGAATTTTAGTTTGTGGAGTGTGTTGCTATTTGGGATAGCAGTAGGGTTTTCAATGTTCCAGTTTTAGCAGTAATTTCAGAACATTTTTGGTGTCTATATGTTAGACACCTAACCCATTAGGTCTATGGTGTGGGATATGAACTGTTATTGGGAGTCCAAGCGACCTTGGAAGATGAATACAATGGTTAGAATAATATATTTAAATGTATAACATATTAATGCAAAAGCAATCCATGCTTATCTTTCATTCTAAGTAGTCCAATAGTGTTATCAGAGCCCAAGCCAGAGTTAGAGCCATGAGTGTAATTCAATTTGTGGTCTTCCTGAAACCACCATTTGGTAGAAGACTTACAGCTTCTGCTAGAGAACAATTTTTGGTCATCTTCACCTAGCCATTGGCGAACACTTCCATTTAACGAGAAAAATCAACTTATGGCATGAGGAAGTATTCTAGGAACTGTTGAGCCTTAGAGCCAAGTTCCACAATTTGTGGTCATCTTCAAAGTTCAAACCACCATAAATTTGTGATTATTTTCAAATTGCCATTTGTGACCACTTTAAATCAGCAGAAGACATCAATTTCTAGCCAGATTTGGAAATGTTTTGGGAAAATATAAGCATTAGAGCCAAGTTCCAGAGTTGGTGGTTAGCCTTAATCAACCATTTAGTAGAAAACTTTGACTTCTGCTACCCATTGGGTTTGTGGCCATCCCAAAACAAACAGATTCAAGGTTCACATTTGGCCCTTGGCAGCTGTCCTATCTCTTTGCTTGGACTCACAAGAACCCCTTCAGATTGGGGGGGAGGGAGGTTTGTTGCTGTTTGGGATAGCAGTAGGGTTTTCAATGTTCCAGTTTTAGCAGTAACTTCAGAACATTTTTGGTGTCTATATGTTAGACGCCTAATTCCTTAGGGCTATGGTGTGGAATATGAACTGTTATTGGGAGTCCAAGAGACCTTGGAAGATGTATACAATGGTTAGAATAATATATTTAAATGTATAACTTATTAATGAAAAAGCAATCCCTGCTTATCTTTCATTTTGAGCAGTGCAATAGTGTTATCAGAGCCTGAGCCTGAGCCTGAGCCAGAGTTAGAGCCATGAGCGTACTTCAATTTGTGGTCTTCCCAAAACCAATGTTTTAAAACTCTGACTCCAGTTCAGAAACGGCTGAGGGTCGGCTCCGACTTCGACTCCAACTCGGTATTGACTTGGCCGGTTTGATTTCAATGACTCGGTCATTGTAAAAGATACATTAAATATTTATTTTTTTATAGAAAAACATAATTTTAAAGATTTCATTCATGTTTCCAAACACAAAGGTTTAGAATGTAGAGACAAGACAACATATGATCACAGTAGGCCCATGAATATATCCATTATATCAAAATGGCACCTAGTGCACTGTCCAGTGTCCAATACATACATGAATGATGATATAGAGATCAAAACAAAAACACATAACCAAGGAGGCTAGAAATGGCCTCTACAAATGATGATCAAGTTAAATTTGCTTCAATGAGATTACAAAGTGAAAAAGTGCTCTAATGAAGATATAAACTTGTAACCAATATATCAAATATCACTTGTTAACCAAGATTACATGATCCAATTACCAAAGAACTTTAATGTTATTCAGTGAGACGATTATGGCAATGATAGCAACATCTCCTTATCACTTATGTATGCTTATTAGAAATTCTCTTTCAATTGCTAGATTTGCAAATTAGAAGAGGTCTACAAAATTGCAAGAGCACAACTAGAAGCAATAAGATGAGATTGCTAACAGCAAGAGAAGTAAATGACATGCAACAAAAAGATTCAACTATGCAATGCAATTTGCAAGAGAGAAATTCTTATGCAGACGAGATGCAACTAGAGTCTAACCATGCACAGTGAGAGAGAAGAAAGGTTAGTAACCAAACAAGGCTATCCTTGACAAGACGAGAGAAACCAATAGCAATGATAATATCTTATGAGTCTGCTTCCCAAATGCTAATGAATTTGTCAAATATGCATTAGACATTCAGTGCCACTGTCAACAAAGATAAGGTTGCTGTAGCTTACTGCCAATGTATGACCGTCCACTTAAGATAAGATCAATGACAAAAGTGAGGAAGAGCCAATGCACAACAATCACGTCAGATGCCAAGAGCACTTATCCTAGACCTCAGAAATATTACTGCAAACTCAAATCAGACCTCTGAACAATGCAATCAGTCAAACTGTAGCAATGATATCAGTCCTCAAAATCAAGATTGGTCACCAAAGATGTATGAGACAAGAGGCCAAAATACTTAAGATTATTCTTGCGATTAGTATGTACTATGTAGTGTTTAAGTGTTTTTAGGCTTATTTGTTAGGTCTGATCTTGATGATTAGGGTCTGCAAACGATTTGTTTCAGATCAGATATTTCATGACAGTCATGCTGCCAATATGTCACAGCTTAGCTAGAGCAGGCCACTTTTCAGCCACGGTGACCAAGCCGGCCGAGTCGATCACCGGCTCAGCTGGCTCGGTAACAACTCGGCCAGTCGAACCGTTTCGGCCAGGCACTGGCTCAGTCTGGCTCAGCCATTTCGGTTTCGACTCGGTTGTTTCGTAAAACATTGCCCGAAACCACCATTTGGTAGAAGACTTACAGCTTCTGCTAGAGAAAATTTTTTGGTCATCTTCACATAGCCATTGGTGAACACTTCCATTTAATGAGAAAAATCAACTTATGGCATCAGGAAGTATTCGAGGAACTGTTGAGCCTTAGAGCCAAGTTCCACAATTTGTGGTCATCTTCAAAGTTCAAACCAACATAAATTTGTGATTATTTTCAAATTGCCATTTGTGACCCCACTTTCAATCAGCAGAAGACATCAATTTCTAGCCAGATTTGGAAATGTTTTGGGAAAATACAAGCCTTAGAGCCAAGTTCCAGAGTTGGCAGTTAGCCTTAATCAACCATTTAGTAGAAAACTTTGACTTCTGCAACCCATTGGGTTTGTGGCCATCCCAAAACAAACATATTCAAGGTTCACATTCGGCCCTTGGTAGCTATCCTCATCTCTTTGCTTGGACTCACAAGAACCCCTTCAGATTGGGGGGGAGGGGGGATGCTAGACACCTAATTCATTAGGGTTATGGTGCTAAATATGAACTATCATCGAGAGTAGGCCCAAAGAACTTGGAAGATGAATTCAGTGGTCTGAATGATGTACTTAAATGTATAACATATTAATGAAAAATATATCCACACCTATCATTCATTCTGAACAGTCCAACACTATAAACCCTACAAATATGGCTAGTTTATCTCATATAGTGTTGGACATAATGAAAACTTTAATGCTTAAAATTGTCAATCATAGAAATAAAAGATGTTTGCCAAATACAAATGTTTGGAAAAGATTGTATTGGGAAAAAAGTAGATAGAAACTGGTGTGGATGCCCAAGAAAAGTATGACAAATATTTGGGAGGCTATAATGCTAATCAAGTTTTTGATAACAAATGAGATGTAGCCCCCGAGGGGAAGCTCAATTGGTGATGACTGTGAAAATGAAGTCTTATGTGTGAGGATGTTTGTGTTGATTTGGGGTAGCATCGGATGTGCTCTAGCCACGAAATTTGGTGGAGAGGTTGGGGCACATGAGATCTCCAATACCCAGAAAGGGTTTGGACAAATTCTAAACAGTTCAGGAGATATTAAGATAATTAATATTTTTAATGGAGTCCTTAAGTCTAAACTTAGGGAAATTAAAATATTAATGTGAATTAATATGAAACTGCGTTAGAATGGTTCAAAAGACATGGATCAAGCTAGATCTAATCTTAGTCGTTGATTAGGGACTTAGTCTTGGCCGTTGATACGTCAACAAGAAAAGCATAAGAGGAGGCTTGAGGGTCACTTGGAGAAGACACCAGATGATCAGTCATTCTATTCTCTAGAGCGGAGTTTGCTAAGAGAGATAGAATCAGTGATCGGGAGAGTACAAAGAAACAAAGAAGGCAGAGATTGTGCCAGGAGAGCAGTGCAACAGCCAAGGAGAGTGACGCAGAGCCAGTAAGGGCTCACGCAGAGGCAGCCAAGTGCTGCACAGAGCACGAGAGAGGCCAGCGTGTCTAACATAGCGGCCCAGAAAGCTGACACAAGGCCTCTTGGGGCTGACGCAGGGCCAACGTGAGACAGAGAGGGGCTGATGCAATCTAGATTGGGCAGATGCTGGGGTTATAGGACCAGTTTTGTGCTGAGGAGCTGCCGGAAGGGTTTTCCGGGGTCTCAACCAGGAGATTTCTTTCAAACTGTGAGGTATAGATGCTAAGGAAATTCTCTGTTGGGTAGGCCAGTTACGACACCCAGATTGTACTCTGATATTGCTTAATAAGAAAACCCTCAGATAGTTGCACTGGTTTTCCTGCACTGGGTTTTTCCGGGGACATTGGTCCAAAAATAATGGTGTCATGTGGTGTGTTTGTTCTTGTTTCTTTTAGTTGCTGATCTGTAATATGTTGATCATGCATTGGTGATTATTTTCAGTATTTACTTTGTAAATAACTTGTTAAAGAAAAAATAACAAGTAGGTAGGAGTAAATCAGAAAAAGTGCATGAAGGGTTTCTAAACTAAGTAAATTTAGAAACTTCAACATGGTATTAGAGCATGATTGCAGATCACAGGAGGACTAAAAGACATTAGTAGAGCAAAGCAGTAGCAGCAGAAAACAATTGTCCCGAGGTGACGGAAGTTGTTTCTAGCAGCGCAAAAGCCAAGGAAGTGTGATGCAAAGCCAACAGAAGCCACATAGAAGAAGCTAAGAATTAAGCAGAGCCTCAGAGAGGCCAGCACTGCTGATGCAGAGGGCTAAAGGGCTGATGCAGGGCATCCCAGGGTTGACGCAGACCCATCTAGGGTGACACAGAGCTAGCGTGGGGCAAAGAGGGGCTGACACAGTTCATAGAGAGGTAACTGCTGGGGTCTAGAAGGCTGCAGGAATATTGCAAAGTGGAGCTAGTGAGGTACTATAGTCAGAACAATACCTGACAGAGTAGTGCCAGAGGAGTTGTTACTGAGGGTTTCTAGCCGAGGAACCCAGATCAACAGTGCAGTTGCACAAGACGATCAGAGTAGGGGGCATCTTGACAAGCGGCAAAAGGATTTCCAGGAGGGAAATCAGGACTCAGAGGGAGTCTAGAAGAGAACTTCCAGACTAGAAATAGAGACTTAGAGGAGTCGAACAGAGAACTTCTCGGAGGGAAGTAGAGGAGCGTCATGGCACTACACATGATAAGAGACCAGGATAGACTGGATGGAGCATCGAACTTTGCAGTCTGGAAGGCCAAAATCTTATCAGTGCTTGATAGGAATCGTGTCAAGAAATTCACCTTAAAGGTAGTAGCTATCCCAGTGGACCCCAATGATAATGATAGGTACGAAGAGGCGATGGCGAGGGCCAAGTGCATTATCCTTGACGGGGTCAAGGATCATGTGGTACCACATATAGACGAGAAGGAAACGACAGTTGAGATGTGGGAGGCTCTCAAGAACTTGTACCAACATACTTCTATGCAGAGAAGAATGTTGCTCGAGAACTAGATGAGGTCGTATCAGATGAAGAAGGGTCAATCGATTAGCACCTTCCTAGGAGGACTAAATGAGATCCGAGACCAGTTGACTGCTATAGGAGCGACACTGGATCAGGAGCTTATGGTGAGGACAACCCTAAATGCTGTCTCAGAAGATTGGCAAGTGTTTGTCCAGAGTATCTTGGGCAGAGGGACTCTCCCACCTTGGGATGAGATGTGGGCAGCTCTTCGCCAGGAAGAGATTAGACAACAGTCGAAGACAAGTAGAAACAAAAAAGGGATCAAGGTCAAGTAGGAGGAGGATGTGGTCCTAGCATTTGAGGGAAAGCAGGAGAAGCAAAAGAAGAAAGATCTCTCCAAGATCAAGTGCTTCCACTGTGGGGAGATGGGTCATTATGCGACCCAGTGCCCAAGGAAGAAGAGTAAGGGAGAGCTTTTCGAGATTAAGGCAGCGCCAACACAGGCATAGAAAGAAGTTTTGACAGACGATGACTGTGCCATGAGTACACACACACCACTTGAGCGCAAGTGGGGAGACAGCAAGCTGTAGTCAGATGGACTATAGGCGATGAGGGGCAGGATCCTTGAGATACCCAACCTCTTGGATTAGACCTTGCTACGGGAGCCTCGACGAGGAGTAGCAGGACTGGTTGGGTGGGTAGAGACGGATGCAGATGGAGCGGCAGAGAGAGCTACAATGCAGAAGTCTCGAGACAACGCAGAGCTAGCAAGCTGCAATAGTGCAGGAAGGCACAGAGAGGTGTGCAATGGTGCGAGATGCACGGAGTTGTCGCAACAGCGCAGAGGTCAGAGAGAGGGAGCACTTATCAGCGACAGAGGGAGCTTCAACATCAGTGGGTGTCTCTAGCCCAACAGAGAGGTTAGAGTTGGGAGATCAGTTACTTACTTCTTAGTAATTGAGTTGCAGTGCAGTAGTGGGCAGCAAGATGCAGCATGATGAGAGGAGTTGCAGTGCGGATGTAGTGTAGGGAGAAAAGACCAGCGATAGCACAAATGCAGAGGGAGTTGTCGTACAGATGAAAGAGTGGCAATGGCAACACCATGGGCAGCAGTACAGGATACAACAACGTAGAGGATGATGGGTAGCAGGCTTAGCATCAACATAGGGATCGATGCTGGATGATCAAAGTAATACTTAGGAGTATTGCTAGAGCACAGTCCTTGCTAAGAGGGAGTGTTGATTTGCAGTAGCATTGGATGTGCTCTAGCCATGAAATTTGGTGGAGAGGTTGGGGCACATGAGATCTCCAATACTTAGAAAGGGTTTGGGTAGATTCTAAATAGTTCAGGAGATATTAAAATAATTAATATTTTTAATGGAGTCCCTAAGTCTAAACTTAGGGAAATTAAAATATTAATGTGAATTAATATGAAACTGTGTTAGAATGGTCGAAAAGACATGGATCAAGCCAGATCTAATCTTAGTTGTTGATTATGGACTTAATCTCAGCCGTTGATATGTTAACGAGAAAAGTATAAGAGGAGGCTTGAGGGTCACTTAGAGAAGACACCAGATGATCAGTCATTCTATTCTCTAGAGCGGGGTTTGCTAAGAGAGATAGAATCAGTGATCAGGAGAGTAGTTGAGGGGCATTGAGTATAGAGAAACATAGAAAATAGAGATTATGCCGGGAGAGCACTGCAGCAGCCAAGGAGAGTGACGCAAAGCCAGTAAGGGCTCACGCAGGGCAACGCAGAGGCAGCCAAGTGCTGCGCAATGCACCAGAGAGGCTAGCATGTCTAACATAGAGGCCCAGAAAGCTAACGCAAGGACTCCTGGGGCTGACGCAGGGCCAGCATGAGACAAAGAGGGGTTGACGCAGTCCAAATTGGGCAGACGCTGGGGTTGTAGGAGTAGTTTTGTGCTAAGGAGCTGCCAGAAGGGTTTTTCTGGGGTTTCAGCCAGGAGATTTCTCTCAAACTGTGAGGTATAACTGCTAAGGAAATTTTCTATTGGGTGGGCCAGTTACAGCACCCAGATTGTACTCTAATATTGCTTAATAAGAAAACCCTCAGATAGTTGCATCGATTTTCCCGCATTGGGTTTTTCCGGAGACATTGGTCCAAAAATAATGGTGTCATGTGGTGTGTTTGTTCTTGTTTCTTTTAGTTGCTGATCTGTAATATGTTGAGCATGCATAGGTGTTTATTTTCAGTATTTACTTTGTAAATAACTTGTTAAAGAAAAAATAACAAGTAGGTAGGAATAAATCCGAAAAAGTACATGAAGGATTTCTAAACTAAGTAAATTTAGAAACTTCAACAGTTTGGGGTTCAAATCCCCCCTATTCCCCTGTGCTTCTGGAAGGGCCATACGTAGGCAACTAGAGGTTATAGTGGTAGCAATTGGAATCGACACCGTGTTAATTTTCCAAGGTTCTATGCTGACACAATCACTATTATGATTCTTCTTCAATTAGCAATCAATTATTCAATATGATTTCAATCTTCCAGCAACAATAAGCAATTGTAGATAGAACAGTAGACCAAATGCACAATAGAAGACAACAAAGAACAATAGAGACACAATAGTTTGGTCAAAGACCAGGGAAAAACCCCACAAGGCGGAAAACCCTTTCCAAATTATTCTTCTATTAGATTGTCATCAAATTTTTAGTAGAGAGATACATAGTTAAAGTACATCAACAACAAGTTCAATAGAGACACGGTAGTTTGGTCAAAGCCTTGACTATACAAACCAACCATCTAATATCCAATCAAATATGAGCCCAAAAGTCAAATCTGCAACTTCTGGTCAAAGTCAACATCAATCAACGCTATCCTAACTAGCCAATAGTCAAAGTGCTCCAAAAAGTTTGGTCAAGACAACAAAGAGTTCGACCTCCTTCCCTTAGTCAAACTCAGTCAAAACAGTTCTCAAAGCATCCTTCAAACTCAATCAAAGTCAAAGAGTTGACCTATGGAAACCCTAGTTTTAGAACAACAGTCAAAGGTGGTCAACACATGCCCAAAATTTCAGTCAACAACCTCCTCAAACTCAGCCCCCAAGACAGTCAAAATATTCGGTCAAGCCAAGTCAAATCCAAGTGAAAGTTGATCAAAACAGTCCCAAATAGAAAGTCAATGCATGTCAACAGAAACACCCTCTCTCCCCCTCATCCTTCACACGTGTGAATTCATACCTACAATCTTCAGACTCGTACAAACCAATCAAGAGAAGAAATGAATGTGTGATAATGCCTCCAAGTGATGTGACCTTAGGTGTATTTATATACGGTTGATGAGGTCGAATTTCCTTGCCCAGGTCTACCTATACTATTTATTAGGATGTCGTTCCACATTAAAAATAATATTTTCCTTATGCAAATTAAATTCTTCCAAGGGCCAGAAGGGTCTCCTTAAGATGAGTGGGGCTTCTCAAAGGAGGGAATTTCTCCATGAGCTGCCAAATTTTAACGCCATGTGTCACATGAGTACAAGCCCAACCCAGTTGTCGATTCCTCTAGATACAGATAAAAGAAAAAAAAAGAAACAAAAAAAAGAGATGTTTCCCTAAGTTCAAGATGGTAACCTTGCATTTGTCATACCAAGAAACCTACAGAGATGCATGAAACCTCAAACAAAAGTACAATGTTTTTCCTTAAAATTATGTTATTTCCTAATAAAAGGGATAAATTTAATTCTTTGCCAAATAAATTGCTAAAAATCAAAGATATTTGAGATCAATTGAGAGGGCAAATGAAGAAGATATGGTGGTTATAACTTTGTAAAGTTTGCCTTGGTAAGTCTCTACTAGAGCGAGAACATAAACAAGAAGATAATATTAAAGAATAAACTTTGATCTACACAAATGTCTAGATCAGATTCAATTATTAATTACCTCATGAAGATCAGATCTGTGATCAGCTTGTAGTAATTGGGGAAAAGGTGAACGATGCAAAAATGCTAAATATGACACTAAATGGATTCTTAAATCCTTTGGAACCATTTTCCAAGGGGACTTGTGCACGAGAGAACCTTCCCACTTTTGAGAGGCATTGGGATGATTGTGTCAAACAAGGAAGGGAAAAGGAAAGGGTTCTAGTAAAGGAAGGAGTGAGAAGTCAACCTCACAGTCAGGGAAGAAGAAAGAATTGAGTAAAGTGTTTTGTGTTGAAAAAATGGTACCAAGGAAGTGTTTCTTAGTGCATTGTCCTTTTTTACTAAGAAAACACTTTAATGAGCTTTTTGCCATGTGACATTATGAGTTATATTAATGTCATGGAGTAAAGTCACTTTATGAGGTGGTACATGTATTAAGTACTTTTTAATAAAGTCACTTTATGTTTTAAATGTGACTTTAGAGAGAAAAAATACAAAGTGTCTTTTATTATTAAAGTCACTTTATAATTCACTATTGACTTTATGAGAGAAAAAATGCACAAGGTACAAGACTTTAATAGGTGACTAGGTGACTTAGTAATTGAGAGGGATCACATAAGACTACTCCACAAAGCCAAAATTTACAGGTTCAAAATTTATCACAAAGCTAAGTAATGCTCTGGTAAAGGTAGTCTAAATCCTTTCCAAGAGATAGTTGAGCTCTGCTCTTCAAAAAGTCTATGATCAGGGCTATAAATAAGCCAAATTCTGCTCCTTAAATTTGCTAAGAGATGCTCCCAGATTTGCTTAAATAATCCACCAATAACCCTATAACCAAAAACAAAAACAAGAGCCAATAGATTTGTCATCAATCCTCTTCTTCCTCAGGCTCGAGTTTTCTTCTCTCCTTGGATGAGTTCGTTCAGCAAATGGAGGAGACATGATGTTTATTTATACTAGTCGAGCCCATTCTGAACTGTCACAACTATTGGGAGGGGGTTGACTTGTTCTTGTAGGTCGACTTGTCATCATTTTATAATTATTGTTCACATTACATTTTTTGAATAGACCTCACGTTTTATATTTTTAATGTAAAAATTTATCATTTCCCACCCCGGTTTTCAGTTTCACCTTATTTCTCCTATATAGTTAAATGCCCATTCCCATATCCATACATTCAACACTGGAAAAAATATATTTTGCTGAAAACACAAATTCTGGAAATTTTATAGAATGCTGGAAAATGCAAAAATAAAAAAATCAGCAGGTATAAAAAACCATTTAACACATTTGAACACAGTGATTTTTGGTCAATGTGACCCTAGAAAAACCCCCTACAACTCTTGGGGAAAACCAGTTCGAGAGCTCTTTCTTATTTCTGAAAAAAATGCCTTTTTACAGTGAGAAATATTTAGCAAAAATCAGCAAGCAAATTTTACAACTTATCTCGATTTTCGTGCCACACAACCAACTAGAAAACTGTTGTACGGCTGCTGTATGGAATGCTGTACAGACCTCGATTTCTGTGCAGAAAATCACATGTACGGCCCTCGATTTCTGTGCAAGAAATCTGTCGTATGACCCTTGATTTCTGTGCAAAAACTTTGTTGTACGGTCCTCGATTTTTGTGCAAAAAATTTGTTGTACGGTCCTGCTCCAAACTACTGTAAACGGCCTTGGAATGTGTGCCAAGCTGTTGCCTCCTTCTCCTCCTGCTCAGAAATCTCCCTTGCTCTCTTGCTCTCTCTCTCTCAATCTGCTCATGAAAGAATGAATGACCTTTTCCTCCTTTAATCTAACCCTAAGTGACATTTGGGTGATCCTTAAATCCAATGGCTGAAATAGATTGAGATCAAGGGCTGAGATTAAATGCTCATTTAAATCTTACTTTCTATTTTTTTAATTCAACCCACATTAATTAAGACCCACTTAGTCATTTATTTCCAAAGTCACTTTTCCTTTCTAATTTTACATTGACTTTATTAAAGTCACTTTAAAATTAGACTTTAGTAACTTTATCACTTAAAGTCACTTTTAAATTAGATTTGACTTTATAAAAATTATAGTCACTTTAGGAGAAAATTTAAATTCTTTTGGACACTTTTCCCTAGGCCAAAGATCAAAGCCTTAAGGAACCACATGTCCTCCGGTACCAAATTTCAACACTCCCTCTTACCGAGGAAGGTGTTCCTCACCACACCCATCTTGTCTCTAAAGTAGACATGCTTGCTCTGTGGCAAGGCTTTGGTAAGAATATCTGCAACCTGCTCATCAATGGGAATATAATCAAGCTTCACAGCTCCCTTCTGAACATAGTCTCTGATGAAATGATATTTGATCCCGATATGCTTTGACTTGTCATGAAATACTGGATTCTCCGTGAGTTTAATGCAACTTTGATTATTACAGAAAATCACTGAAGGTCTCAACGACTGACCAAATAAGCCAAACAACATCTTGCGAAGCCAAATGGCCTCACAACTAACTAGACTGGCTGCCATATACTCTGCTTCCGTTGAACTCAATGCTATTGACTACTGCTTCCGACTGAACCATGACACTGCGGCCGAACCCAACCCAAAACAACACCCTGAAGTGCTCTTCCTATCAGAAGCACAACCTGCCCAATCAAAATCAGTATAACTTGCCAATCTCACTCCATCCCCTTGCCTGTAGTCCAGACCATAATCCACTGTCCCCTGCAAGTACTGCAAAATGTGTTTTGCAGCCACCCAGTGAACCTTCCTAGGCTCACACATAAACTGACTCATCCTGTTGATTGCAAAACAAATATCTAGTTTAGTGTTGACCAAATACATCAAGGAACCAATCAGCTGCCTGTACAATGTGGGATCCACCAACTTGGAATCCGAAGCATGAAGCTTCTTCCAATTGGTGATCATCGGTGTTGGCATGGGTTTACAATCCTCCATGTGGAATCTGCCAACAATGTCCACAATATACTTTCCCTGCCCCAGGAAGAAATGCCCCTCCTCCTGCCACACCTCCAAACCCAAAAAGTAATGCATCAAGCCGATGTCCTTCATCTCAAACTCTGTCGCAAGATCTCTTTTGCAGTGCTCTATGAGTCTCTCTGCACCTGTAATGATTAAATCATCCACATACAACACCAGAATGAGAAGCTCCTCACCTATCACAATATAGTAAAGGTTCGGATCTGCCTCACTCTTTGTGAAACCCATCCCCTGCAAGTATGTATCTATCCTGGAGTACCAAGCTCTAGGAGCTTGCTTCAGGCCATAAAGGGCCTTCTTCAGTTTGCACACATGGGACTCCTTCCCATGGACCTCAAAGCCCTGTGGCTACTCAATGTACACCTTCTCCTATATGAAGCCATTGAGAAATGCAGTCTTCAAATCCATCTAGTGGATCTTCCAACCCATCTCTACTGTTATCGATATAATGGAGTGGATCGAAGTATATCGAGCCACGGGAGCGAAGGTCTCCTCATAATCAACTCCCTCTACCTGGGAGAACCCTCTAGCCACAAACCTCGCTTTAAATTTCTCAATGCTGCCATCTGCAGCATGCTTTACCTTGTAAAGCCATCTGGAAGTAACCACGGACTTGCCCTCAGGCCTCGGCACCACCTCCCAAACATCATTCTTCATGATAGAAGAATACTCCCCCTGCATGGCCTCTCTCCAGACCTGTTGGCTAGCTACCTCCTCATAGCTAGAAGGCTCAGAGTCAAGGATGCTGGTAACCATCGCCATATAGCTACAAAACCTCTTAGGTGGTCTACTCTCTCTGACCAGCCTCTTCGGCTCAACAACAAATGAGGCATCTCTCAAGGTGTTCTAAAGCCACTTGGGCTTCCTCTTCCCTGAGCATGCTTCTCCCATAGGAGAATGAAATTCCTCCTCCTCATCACCATCAGTAGCCTGAACTCTTGACTGTCTGTCTGCTGTCCTCCTGCCTGCACTTGAACCTGTAGAAGCTGAGGTACCGTGTGAACTGTTCATCAGTGGACTCCCTAGTGAACTGCTCTACATGCTGCTCGGAGCACCACCCCTCTGGCTTGGCGAGCCACTTCTCACTGACGGACCTGACATCCTCATAGATGTACCTCCTGATCCCTACCCACTGGATCCCTGCGACTGACTCAACTGCTGCTGAGGATCTGGTTGATCCAAATACTCTAACTCCCGTGACCTCCTAAAGGCCCTTTCCTCCTCGAACTTCACATCCCGTCTGACAATAACTCTCCTCTGTGCAGGAACACAAATCCGAAAGGCCTTTGAGGTCTCACTGTAGCCCACAAAGATACCCTTCTCTGCAGTGGGCTCTAGTTTGGTCCTCTTCTCCTTGGGTATGTAGGAGTATGTAATGCATATAAAGATATTAAGATGACCAATATCAAGCTTCTTCCCAGAGAAAGCCTCCTCCGGAGTCATGTTCCCCAGGGCACGATGCGGAATCCTGTTCTGCAAGTAAACAACTGTGTTGTAGGCCTCTACCCACAAGAACAATAGCAACCCCTGATCATGTAACATGGCTTTGGCAACCCCTATGATGGATATGTTCTTCCTCTCCGCAACCCCGTTCTGTTGGGGGTTGTAAGGAACAATGAACTCCCTCCCAATGTCTGCCTCCGCACAATAGTCAACAAACTCTCCAAGGGTGTACTCTCCTCCATTGTCCGACCTTAGGGACATGATATTCCGACCTGTCTGTGTCTCCACAAGAGCTCTAAACTCCTGAAACCGCTTGAAGACCTCACTTGGTCTTCAAGAAATAAATCCAGGTCCTCCTGGAGTGATCATCAATGAATAAAACATAGTACTCATATCCACTCAAGGAAACATGAGACATCCGACCGCTCACATCAGAATGAATCAAATCAAGTATCCTAGTCGCTCGGCTGTCACTGCTGGGAAAAAGGGGATTTGGCAAACTTGCCCATCGCACAACCTCTGCAAGTATCAAAGTGATCAATACTGAAATCTGGCATACCTGTAGTGATCTACCGCAAGGTCCTCAAGGCACCATGATACATATGTCCCATCCTGCGGTGCCAAATCTCACACAGCTCAGAACTGCTAGCTCTGCTGTCAGTACTACTGCTCAATGCCAAAAGGGGCTGGAATGCAAACTTGTACACCTTTGCATGGCGTACACCTATCACTCTAGCTGAATTAGCTGGAGTGCCCCTGGGATACATCAACACCTGTCCTCCCCTGAACA